>OZ018337.1:51993235-52288636 GCA_963969495.1 Ceratothoa steindachneri
TTTGGATATGTGAACAGCCGTAAACCAATCCGTCGAACGATTGGCCCTTTGAGGAATGAGGAGGGGACATTAAAGCATTCAGATGCAGAAAATGCTAACCTCCTCAACGACTACTTCTCTTCGGTGTTTACTGAAGAGTGTGGTCCCATTCCCCAGCCGACGGATTCCTACTCGGGGGAAAAGCTGGAGGCAATGGACTTCACTGAAGGAGAAATAAAGAAAAAGATCGCTGACCTAAAGACGAATAAGTCCCCTGGACCGGACGGGTTTCTACCCAAGGTGTTGAAGGAAGTGTGCGATGAAGTATCACGACATCTGTGCGCTATCTTTAACATGTCAATCCAGACCGGATGCGTTCCTAGAGACTGGCGTGAGGCGGAGGTGACTCCGATCTTCAAGAAAGGAGACCGTAACCAACCGTCGAACTACCGACCTATCAGTCTGACTTCGATAGTCGGTAAACTCATGGAAAGCATCATGGTGGACAAAGTGACGTCGTATTTAGAGTCAAACCTGCTACTGAGGAGTTCCCAGCACGGCTTCCGAAGGCAACGGTCATGCCTGACGAACCTTGTAGAATTCTTCCACTTCGTTTTCAGCGAGCACGATCGGGACAAGGCGGTGGATGTGGTCTACCTAGACTTTCAGAAAGCCTTTGATAAGGTACCACACCGCCGCCTTCTCCGGAAAGTGCGAGCGCTTGGCATAGACGGAAAGGTAGCCGGCTGGATCGAGAACTGGCTAAGTGGCAGACGGCAACGGGTGGTGGTGAATGGACAGTCTTCTGAGTGGGTGCCCGTTACTAGCGGGGTGCCTCAAGGTTCTGTCCTGGGACCACTACTATTCATCATCTACGTCAACGACATGGACGGTGACATGGTTGCCAAGATTTCCAAATTTGCCGACGATACCAAGCTTGGTATGAACGTTTCAAAGGATGGAAATACTGCCCGCCTGCAGGAAGATCTTGGGAAGATTGGGGAGTGGTCGGACACGTGGCAAATGCCTTTTAACGTGGGCAAATGCAAAGTGATGCATATCGGCCTACAGAAACCCCCAATCTCAGTATATCCTTAAGGGCACTGCTATGGAATCCACCGACACTGAGAAGGACTTGGGTGTAACAATCACTAGTGACCTCAAGTTCTCGAAACAGTGCATTGAGGCGGAGAAAAAGGCCCAAAGGATGCTAGGCTATATTAAGCGCCAGTTTGGTTATCGGAACCAGGAGATTGTACTGTGCCTGTACAACTCACTTGTCCGACCGCACCTGGAGTATGCCGTACAATTTTGGAGTCCTTCATTGCGAAAGGACATCGCGAGATTGGAACGCGTACAAGCTAGGGCAACCAAGCTGATTCCCTCTATCCGACATAAAGGTTATGAGGATAGACTAAGGGAGTTAGATATGTTCTCGCTGGAAACCCGTAGACTGCGTGGTCAGCTCATCGAAGTCTTCAAAATACTTCGAGGGTTCGACAATGTTGACTACCGGGATATTTTCACACTGAGTGAGAACAGAACGCGCAATCACGGCTTCAAACTTGAACTGAAGCGTTACAACCGCAATCTGTGTGGAAACTTTTTCAACTACAGTATTTGCGGTAAGTGGAACGCACTTCCAGTGGAAGTTGTCAACAGTGAATCTGTTGACCAGTTCAAGTCAAGACTAGACAAAGTCTTGAAAAGTGGCCGTTTAGGGACGCAAAACAATTGAGCAGCCATGTGCCCGCTCAATTGCTAGTCCAAAGGTACCCTCTTTGAATGGACCGTAAGGTCTCCTAGGGTACTTACTTTCCTTGTTACTCCTTTTTACTCTCTCTCTCTCTCTCTCTCTCTCTCTCTCTCTCTCTCTCTCTCTCTCTCTCTCTCTCTCGATGGCGGTCGGCATGCCTGCCCTGCTCTTTCTTTCGACATAGGTCCTTTTTCTACTTTATTCTTCTCCTTTTTCTCTCTTATACTATTTTTCCACTTATTATACAAAAACAATATAAAACAAAAAAGAAATTACTCCTATCATGTCACTCTTACCCTTTTTTCCCTCTATCTACATATATGAACCTGGCAGCTACCTCATGCATCAGGAGAGAGGCTTTGCATCCTCTATAAACAACGCCAATCGACGCTCACTGGTTGCGAGAGACTAGGCCTAGAGGTTTCCTAGGCGCTTTGGGCACGATAAATGGAATGAAGGTAGTGCCTCGTTAACCCCTTCAATGGCGCGTAATTATTGACCATTCCAGGTGACCGTTGATGAATGTCTCTAGTATCATCGGTCCGAGGTGACGTCCCTTTGTTCCCAGGTTGGTTGCCAGGCCAATAAAAAGCCTTGGGTCGAGTCTCTTGGTGTGGCGGGATATCCATTAAACGCTGCTCCGAGATCTTAATCATCGTGAAGGGAACTAGTAGGAGTTTAGTACGGGACGTGCTCCGTTGTTCACCTGGTGATAAATCGATGGCCCCTTCGGAGACAATCAGTGCTGCTTAGTTGGGAGCCTCACACCGAGGTTTGACGACTCGATCAGACGAACAGCAGCGCATGGAGCGTGCCTTCTGAAAGATCCGAAACGTCTCAGATGGATAGGCGGGAGCGACTCACGCAGGGCGAACTCATCACTCCCCTTCTTTTTTATCGAGTGGTCACAAAGTATTCAGAGATATAAAGTGTTCAGCATGATTGGAAAGAAAGGACCAGCTGCTCTTAAATACACATGTTCAGTGTGCATAAAGGACAAGTGGTGCGTGGACTTCCTGGAAGTAGGTTACTCAAATGCCACCTGGCAAGTATCTACACCGACTGTGAACTTAAAGGAGAAGTGCGAGAGCTCAAGGATCTATATAGATCATCTGAGGAAAAATCCAAAGAACTGAAGAGGAAGCTGCAGAAAATAGAGTCTGAACACACGCGTCAGCTTCGCCGTCTAGAGGACAAGATCGTCGAGTTGTCCTTTAGACTAGAGATCCAGTCGGCTACCGATGTATCTTCCACCGACGTGGGTGGATCCGCCGACGAGAACCTCTCCCAAGAAACGAGCACTGCATCGGCAGTGCCACGCCAGCCTTCCAACGTGCCAGAGCTGGCGTCAGCTGCTGCGGGACTAGGAAACAGAGAAGTCGCTTCCGAAAGGGAAGACTCTTTTCTCTGCAGCCAAATGTGCGAGGGTCGTCCTTATCGGTGATTTTCAATCAAGGTAATCCTCAATCCATGCTAACGGCCCGCCTTCGCTCCAGTGTGAGGGTAAGCAGCCTCCCAGGACATTAGGAACCACCAGATAAGAGTAGAGGCTGAGAAATCTCAGATTTCTGAGAGTTCAGCCGTTGCCCTGATCGTAAGTGGCAACAACCTGTACCTCAGAGGAGGTAGGGTAGGCCCTACAGGCGAGATCCTTCAGGCGGTCTTGGGGTCTGTGGTTGACTGTAGGTTGAAAACCTGCAGATATGTCGTGGTCGAGATGCTCCCGAGAAGAGGTCCAAGCCGGATCGCTCACTCAAGAAACGTCGCATTGAACCGACGACTAGCAGATTTATGTACGGCGGAAGGTGTGTTTTTTGTCGACCCCTACCGCATCTTTTATGGTAGGAACGATCTCTACCAAAGCGATGGGGTGCACCTTTCCTTTAAAGGAAAGGTTGTACTCTCAAACCTGATACAAGATGTCGTTCAGCGGACTCAAAGGACGGTCTGGCCCAGACTTAGGGCGGACGTGCGCCAGTACGCCAAAGTCACCCCTAGAACGACCTTCGCAAAGGTCGCTCAAAAGGGTGCCACCACACCACAAAAAGAAAACAGAGAGACAAGTAAGACGGGCAACGAAAGAGCGTAGGGAGTCTTACATTTGGGGACTCGCTGAAAGTTCTTTTGTTTAATGCGAGATCAATCAGAAAAAAGTTTCTTGAACTTCGTGGCCTCGTAGCGACGGAAGAACCTGAAATGGTGGTCATAACAGAGTCGTGGGTAAAAACCTCAAACCGAGATTTTGAAGGTGAATTCACGATTCCAGGTTACCAACTCTTCCAATTTTTTTTTTTTGAGCTCATCTGGCGACCTGTTCCAAAAAGACAGGCCAGACAGAGAGGGTGGCGGTGTGATGTTGTATGCCAAGGATAGGCTCAAATCGACCAACTGCAACATTGTATCCGACCACGAGCTACTAGGTGTGTTAATCTAGACATAGCTCCTGCCAAATACAGGAGCCTGGTGCTTTACAGACCCCTACCCAACTCGTTGAAAAGGACAGGGATTTGCACCGAATGCTGGTTGAACTTGTACAAGACAGTGTGTGTATCGCTATGGGTGATTTTAATACCCAGGTTGACTGGGAAACCAGAGAAACCTATGGCGAGAACGCACTACTCCTGGAGTTCGCGAACAACGAGTTCCTGACTCAATGGGTGAGACAACCGACGAGAGGCAACAATACCCTCGACTTGGTTTTGACCACTGAGGATAACATCGTTGAGTATCTCTCGGCATACGAAGAGATCGGTGGCAGTGATCACTGACTAGTCAGATTTATAGTTAAGGTTCCCAAGGTAGAGTCTGCGACTAGTGTGCGAGGATGTTGAAGATTCGTGGAATAGATTCAAAACTACGTTCATGAGTCTTCAATCACGTTTCAGATTGCCGAGGAGCTCCGAGTGGCGAGACTTTGCAAGGGGAATCCCAAGTAGTTCTTTGGTTATGTAAATAGCCTTAAACCAATCCATCGCACGATTGGCCCCTTAGTGAATGAGGAGGGGCATTAAATCACTCAGATGAAGGAAAGGTTAACTTCTCAATGACTAGTTCTCTTCACTGTTTACTGAAGAGTGTGGTCCCATCCCCCAGCCCACGGATTCTTACTTGGGGAAAAAGCTGGAGGAAATAGACTTCACTCAAGGAGAAATATAAAAAAAGATCACTGATCTAAAGACGAATAAGTCACCTGGTCCAGACAGGTTTCTACCTAAAGTGTTGAAATAAGTGCGCGATGATGTGTCACGACATCTGAACACAATCTTCAACATGTCAATCCAAACCGGATGCGTTCCTAGAGACTGGCGTGAAGCGGAGGTGACTCTTATCTTCAAGAAAGGAGACCCTAGGTAGCAGTCGAACTACCGACCTATTAACTTAACCTTAATAGTCGGTGAAATCATGGAAAGCATCTTGGTGGACAAAATGACGTCATATTTAGAGTCCAACTTGCGATTGAGGAGTTCCCAGAATGGGTTCTGAAGGCACCGGTCATGCCTAACGAATCTTGTGGAATTCTTCCACTTTGTTTTTAGTGAAAACGACCGGGATAATGCAGAGGATGTTATCTACTTAGACTTTCAAAAAGCCTTCGAAATGGTACCACACCGCCACCTCCTCCGGAAAGTGCGTGCGCTGGGCGTAAACGGAAATGTAGCAAGTTGGATAGAGAACTGGCTAAACGGCAGACGGCAAAGGGCAGTATTAAATGGACAGGCTTCTGAGTGGGTGCCCATTACTAGCGGTGTTCCTCAAGGTTCTGTCCTGGGACCACTACTATTCATCATCTATGTCAAAAACATGGACGGTGACATGGTTAGGAAGATTTCTAAATTTGCTGATGATACCAAGCATGGTATAAACGTCGCAAAGGAAGGAAATACTACTCGCCTTCAAGGTGATCTTGGGAAGATTGGGGAGTGGTCGGACACGTGTCAAATGCTATTTAACGTGAACAAATGCAAAATGATGCATTTCGGCCACCGAAACCCCCAATTTCAATATATCCTTAAGGGCACTGATATTGAATCCACCGACACTGAGAAGGACCTGGATGTAACAATCACTAGTGACCTTAAGTTCTCGAAACAGTGCATTGAGGCGGAGAAAAGGGCCAAAAGGATGCTAGGCTACATAAAGCGCAAGTTTGGATATCGGAACAAGTAGATTGTACTGTGTTTGTACAATTCACTTGTCCAACCGCAACTGGAGTATGCCGTACAATTTTGGAGTCCTTCGTTTCGAAAGGATATCGCGAGATTGGAAGGTGTGCAAGCTAGGGCAACCAAGCTGATTCCCTCTATCATACACAAAAGTTACGATAATAGATTAAGGGAACTAGATCTGTTATCTTTGGAGACCGGAAACTGCGTGGTCAGCTTATCGAAGTGTTTAAAATACTTCGAGGCTTCGACAATGTAGCCTACACTGATGTCTTCCAACTTAGTCAGGGCAGAACTAGAAATCACGGCTACAAACTTGATCTGAAGCGTTACCACCGCGATCTGTGTGGGAAAATTTTCACATACAGCATCTGTGGTAGCTGGCACGCACTTCCAGTGGAAGTTGCTAACAGCAATTATGTTGATCAGTTCAAGTCAACACTGGACAAAGTCTTGAAAAGTGGCCGTTTGGGCAGGTAAGCCGTTGAGCAGAGCTATGCCTGCTCGATGGCTAGTCCGTCTAAAGGCACCCTCTCTGAATGGACCGTAAGGTCTCCTAAGGTACTTTAATCCTTGTAGCTCCTTGTAGCTCTCTCTCGATGGAGGTCGGCATGCCTGCCTCACTCTCTCTCTCTCTCTCGATGGAGATCAGTATGACTGCCCTGCTCTTTCTCTCGATGGAGGTCGACATGCTTGCCCCGCTCTTTCTCTTGATGGAGGTCGGAATGACTGCCCCATTCTCTCTCTCTCGATGAAAGTCGGAATGACTGCCCCACTCTCTCTCTCGATGGAAGTCGGTATGACTGCCGCAATCTCTCTCTCGATAGAGCTCGGCATGACTGCCCCACCCCCACCCCTCTCCCCGTAAGGGGCGCGGCGATTTGCCATCCTGGCCGCCGTGCTGACGGGATCCAGCGCTCCGTCTGGCCCCAGCTTAGCCTCTCTTCCTTCCTTCAAAATACTTGTTTCCTCTCTTTTCACAGAACCTCTCCCACAACTTTCTCTGGTCAGCCTCTAATTTCACAGGGTAGATGCTGACCTTCCTTTCAGCCAACTGTCCCGCATCGGGGCTGAGGGGGGTGGGGGACAATGTTCCCTAACCCCTGAGCTCCGGTCTGGGGTGGCTGGTTTTTAACAACCTGCGTCATCCCCACCCATACCTTCCTCACATCCCTTTTCCTCTCCTCTTCACAATCTATTATTTTTTACGCCGTGTCCAAGGTGGAGCCGCCATGCCGATGGACTGCCAGGCCACCAGGCGGGAGGGGTGGTCTTAAAAGGCGGCGCCTGGCCCTGCCGGGCTTGTAAGCACCTCTCGCAGTGCGGGCTACTGCGAGAGGTGATGCGCGATTGCGTCCCGTGTCAAAAAGAGGGTCACCATGCCCAATGATGAGTTTAAAAAAAAAAAACAACCCCCAACTTCCCCTATAACATCGACGGAGCCGCCCTTGGACTTCCAGCAAAAAAATGGAGGTCCCCCCTCCTGCGCTTGCTCAGGGGACCCTCCATATATCTCTAACCGGAGAGGAGGCTTACTCCTCTCCTTCGCTTACGGGTGTAGGGGACTCCCCCTCACCCCCTTCTCTGGAGGTGCTTTCGGGCGCCTCCCTTTTACCAGCGGCAGTCCCCTCTGTTCTTTCCAAGGGGACTGCCAAGAAAGCCAGCAGGCAGCCCTTAGCCAGCCGCTCCACATCGAAGCGGCTCGGTAGGGCAAACCCCCTTAGGGGGGAGAGGGAAGCCAGGCCCCTTCGGTCGCTTCCCTCAAAAGACCTGCTGGCAAGAATACTGAACCTTGCCGGGGTCAAGACCCATGCCTCCCCAAAGAAGACTAGTGACGATACTGCCAACGGAACCTGCGATGTCTTGGGGGGGGGGATGGCCAACTGGAGGCCCCTCCTAAGATAGACATGATCCTTGAGGAAACCCAGCCTCAGACGGAAGGGCCTTCCATATGGGAGGATCTGGGCTCGGCGCAAAGCACCGAACCCGAATCCGCCCCGATGCAAGGTCCTCCTCAAACGGCTGTGGTTTCCGAAGCAGTACAAGGAGGGGAGGGATCTCCGCCGACCGGTGCCCCCACGACTACCAGGACCTTCTCCATTTCAGAGAATCACCTGGCTGAGGCCGGTCCATCTGGCCTGGGGGCTTCTTCCGGCGGAGGTGAGAAGCGGGTTCATTCCCCGCCCTCCTCTCCGAAAAAGAAAAAGAAAAAGACTAAAAAGACAAAAAAGACTCGGGGCTCCTCTCCATCCGCGGGGGCTGCGGGGACGGATGGGTCTGCTGCCAGTCTGGCAAGCGACCAAGCCAAGATCAGCACATCCGCCCCCTCTGCCCCCCCCCCGGTTGCGGAGCCCCTAACAAAGAAGACTAATACCAAGAGTGCACGGGGCGGAGCCTCGATGACATCGGGGCCCCTGATTCAGTGATTCAGAGGTTACCTGGGGTTTTGGAGCCCGCTGGCTTCAAACGCTTCCTCGTTATTTGCTCCACTGATGGCACCATGTTGTCCAAGGGCAACATGATCCATCAGAGGAGAGGATTAGCTAGTGTAATTGGTAGAGAGCCAAAGGTGACCCGTTTCTCGGACGGCAGCCTTCTGGCGAATGCGGCAAATCCCGCCGAGGCGGCCAAGATAAGTGCCCTTCGGACACTTCATGGCACCCCGGTGAGTGTGACGCTGCACTCTACCATGAACTTTGTAAAAGGAGTAGTTTATGCGAGGGAACTCGTTGACTACTCCATTGAGGACATCACCCTAGAACCGGCCGACCATGGGGCGGTCAAAGTCGAACGTGTGACGAGAAAACAGGGAGGGGCCTCGAGACCCACCCCTACACTCTTCGTCACGTTCGACTATGACAAGCTCCCTGAGTCGGTGCGTGCCGGTTGGTACTGCTACCGCGTGAAGGCATTCGTGCCACTTCCGCGGCGGTGCTATTACTGTCACCGCTTCGGCCATACTAATCGCTCATGTAGACGTGCAAATTCGGGGTCACCCGAAGTACATATGTGTAAATTGCTCCAAGGTCGCACACGATAAGTCCAAATCGTGTGTGGCCAAGTGTGTCAATTGCGGAGAGCCGCACCCTGCTTCTTCGAAGCAATGTGGTGCATATCTCCTGGAGAAAGAAATCCTGGCCGTTCAGGCCCAGGATCGACTCTCATTCCGCGAGGCTAAGGACTTAGTCCTGGCGCGCCCAGCTCTGCCTGGGACGTCATATGCCTCAGTAGTTCTAAAGGCATCCTCTGCTCCTGGCTCATCCAGGACAACGAGCACGGTTGTTTCCGCGACCATTCGGAGCCCTTCTGCGGGCTCTACCCAACCCGGGTGCTCCCCTGGTAAAGCTGGCGGCAAAAAGGGTTCATACCCAGCCCCGGCTAAAACCAGGGCTCCCCCCTCTTCCCCCAGCGTGACCGTTTCCCGCAAGGCGAAACGGCCACGCGCCTCCACCGAGTCGTTAGACTCACAGGAGGCAACACCCCTGAAGATGGTCGCTAGGCCATCTTCGGGGCTTCCTAAAGCTGTCCCCCGAAAGGAGGACAGCAACAAAGGAGCTTCGGCTCCTTCGCCCACGCCCCGAGGTGGAGCGAGTGGCTCGAGATGGGTGTCCTAAACGTGGATGAGTTTACGCATCACTGTCCGAGAACCTCTTCATTTTCTTGCCTTGACTTATCTTTGTGCTCTTCGGATACATAGCCTGATTTTGATTGGGGGGGGTGGTCGATGACCTCCATGGTAGTGATCACTTTCCCATTCAAATATCATTTTCAGGGCAACTGCCGCCTGAGAGACCACCTCGGTGGTGCTTGGCACGGGCGCGGTGGCCTGCATTTCAGGAAATGACTGAATTCTCTATCTCAGTCGAGGAGTTTAGGTCGGTAGATGAGGCCGTTGAGTTCTTCTCCGGCAACCTCATCGCCGTGGGCCTGACTACTATTCCTAGGACGTCTGGCCGTTTTGCACGCCGACCGCTCCCGTGGTGGTCGGCTGAGTGTGAGACGGCCCTCAAACAGAAGCGTTATGCCTACATGCGCTATAAGCGCCGCCCGAACGATTTCACTGTCGCTGAATTTTGTTGGGCTAGGGCTAGGTTCCGGTATATTTCGAAGCACGCCCGCCGCTCTTCTTGGCGGGCATACGTGTCTTCACTTAACGGGAAGACCCCTTTAGCTGAGGTGTGGAAGCGAGTCAAAAGGATTCGGGGCAAGTTCTCGCAGGACCCCCCTCCCGTTCTGCAGGAGAATGGGACCGCAATCTCGGACCCCGCGTCCGTGGCGCAATCCTTCGCGACCGCTTTTTCTGCATTCTCTAGCCGTGATGCTGCTCCACCAGCATTCAATGCACGTCGTGAGGTCGCAGAAGGCCGCCGGCTGGAGAACCCTTCAACGACAAGTTTACTGTAAGCGAGTTGCGTTCCGCTCTCGCTTCGTGCGCGGACACCGCCCACGGTCCGGACGATGTCCCTTACGCCAAGCTTCGACATCTAGGTGAGCGGGGCATGTCCTTTCTCTTAGATTTGTTCAACAAGATCTGGGTGGAAGGTCTTCTCCCAGACTCCTGGCGAATCGCTACTGTGCTTGCCTTTCGCAAACCGGGGAGAGATCACTCTACTCCGACCGGTTTCCGCCCAATCTCTCTAACCTCTTGCGTGTGCAAGTTGATGGAGAAATTGGTAAATGTTAGATTAGCCTTTTTCCTGGACAGCGGAGGCCATCTGTCTTCCGCACAGTGCGGCTTCCGCAAGTTCCACTCCACGTCGGATGCTGTGCTCCGACTGGAAAATGCCGTCTGCGAGGCTTTCCTTCGTAGACAGCACTACGCCTCGGTGTTTTTCGATCTGGAGAAGGCCTATGATACCGCATGTCGATACGGTATCATGGAGACTCTCCACACGATGGGGGCGAGGGGACGCCTCCCAATTTTTATATCTGAATTTTTGCGAGATCGTCGATTCCGCGTACGGGTGGGGGGATCCCTCTCCGGCCCAAAGGAGCAGGAAGAGGGTGTCCCGCAGGGATGTGTCCTAAGTATCACACTCTCTGCCCTGAGCATCAACGGCATCACCTCGGTGCTTCCGGAAGATGTTCTCGCTACGCTTTACTTGGACGACCTTTCGATCTCTTTTGGCGCGGCCCAGATGCCAACTCTGTAGCATCGACTCCAACAGGCATTGAACCGCGTCTCTCGCTATGCCGAAGCGCACAGGTTTCGCTTTTCATTGGCCAAGACTAAGGTGGTGCACTTCTGCCGCCATCCACGGCTTCACCCCGACCCAGATTTGTTTCTTAATGGGGTGCGCCTGAATGTAGTTGAGTCGCACCGTTTCCTTGGTCTTGTATTCGACCGACGCCTCACCTGGGAGGCTCATATTTTCAGCCTTAGGGTCTCTTGTACCCGCACCATGGACATTCTCCGTTCCGTGACGTTCAGCGCTTGGGGCGCTGATAGGGCTACTGCCTTACTTTTTTTATCGATCCTTTGTTCGTTCTAAGCTCGACTACGGATGAGAGTTTTATGCATCCGCAGCCGAGCGTTTATTGCGGAAGGTGGATTCGATCCACCACACCGGCCTTCGCCTTGCGTCCGGTGCCTTCCGCACTTCCCCCATTGAGAGCCTGTTGGTCGATGCTGGGGAGATGCCACTCGCTCTGCGCCGCATGCAGTGTATCACTCGACTACGCGCGAGCCTGGCGCCTCCCTCAGTCGCCAACAGCTCTCACTGCATCCGCAGCTGATCTTGATGGTGCCTATGCCGTCGAGAGACGCCAGTCATACCCTAAGCCTTTTGGGTGTAGGGCCAGGAAACTCCTTCGAGAGGTAGATATCGCTCTCGGGCCGGTGGCGCCCCTGGTTTTGCCCAGGACGCCACCCTGGAGGGTACCACATTTGGCTATTTGTCGCCATGCCTCTGCTCCCAAATCTTGTACTGCGCCGGGAGTATTGCGTTCGACCTTTTTGGAGCACACATAGTGTCACGCTGGAACCGTGCCAGTGTATATGGATGGCTCCAAGTCCCAAGAGGGGGTCGGCTTCCACGCCGTATCCCCTCTGTTTAAGGTCAGCGTCTCTACCAGGCGCTGCGTCTGTCTTCACGGCTTAGCTGGTGGCAATACACCACTCGGTACGGGAGATTACGCGACGTGCCCGGTTCGGAGACCGGATTGTGATCTATAGCGACTCACAAAGCGCCCTGAGTGCTCTCGGGGCATTGGAATCTCCGCATCCCCTTGTTCGCGATATCCGTGACGCCACGGTTTTGGCGAGCCGGGCAGATGTCGAGATTATCTTCTGCTGGGTTCCTGGACATGTAGGAATTGCGGGGAATGAGCGCGCCGATGAGGGCGCCAAAGAGTCCGCGAGGACTCTGCGACCGGACCAGCGTTTCGCTCTTCCTCACACCGACTACATGGCAGGAATACGGGCAGCTCTTCGGACTGCTTGGCAAAGAAGATGGGAGACGGTCGAAGGGAACTTAAAGTTGCGTGCCATTGCGCCGTGACTGTTCCCATGGATCTCTTCCCCAATGCCGCGGCGGCTTCAGGTTGCTTTCTGTCTTCTTCGAATCGGACACACTCGTGTGACGCATCGCTACTTGATGGAGCGCTCGCATGCGCCCTATTGCAACGACTGCGTCGTCCCCCAGACTGTTTGGCATATTCTTGTCGAATGTCCCAGTCTGGGTGATCTTCGCGCACGATACCTGTCTCGGTACCGAGATGGGCGGGGTCGCTACCGCCTGTCCCTTGTACTCGGGACGAGTGCGTGCACCATGACTGGTGGACTTATTGACTTTTGGGGGGGAGGTCGGCCTTCTCCCCTTTATTTAAGATTCATTTTTTTGTTATTGTTTTGTTTGTAGGTTGCACTCTCCTGCACCGGGGTGAGGGGGACCTCCCCCCGCTGCCGGAGATTGCTTCGATTGTTAAGTTTTTCCAATTTATATCATTGTTAAGTTTTCATATTTTTACTTTAAAGTAGCCTAGTTCTAGGCTGTCGTGTTTTTCGGCGCCTATGCCCAAGTGGGTAGTTGCCAGATGGGCTCCATAAAATTAAAAAAAAACAACAAAAAAAACCCCACCCCTCTCTCTCTCTCTCTCGATGGTGGTCGGCATGCCTGACCCGCTCTTTCTCTCGATGGAGGTCGGCCTGCCTGCCCCTCTCTCTCTCTCTCTCTCTCTCGGTCTCGATGGAGTTCAAGATGCCTGTCCCAACGGTGAACATCAAATTTGTAGGCCCTACGCCTTTTGAATCCCCGGTATGAATCTTAGACATAGTGGGGGATGGTCTGATGGAGGCCCTCACTGATTTGCACATGGACCGAAAGGCCTTGCGCCCTCGACGCCAGGGTCTTTCCTGGGGGCGAAAACTGACTCGGTGAGAGATATTCCCACGTCTTTGTCTAACCCCGTGTCAGAATATCCTGAGGCGGCCCCGCCTCTGATAACTCGCGAAGAGAGGAAGGATCTCCTCGATCCAGTGGGACCCACAAAACGTCCGAAGCCTTCCTCATTTCGGAGACGTCTAATAATGAGGCCAGATGAGCCGGCCTCATTATTATCCCTCTCAGAAATGAGGAAGGCTCACACGGCCTCAGGCTCATTCGGCCCCATGGAAGGAGTGTGTGGATATGGAAATCATTCTATGGTACGGAGACAACTGATGTATTACCTTTGCGGAGGAATTGGGTTGGAGGGATGGAATAGACAGCGGTGTTGTGATTGGCTACGTGTTTGATGACACGTGGATGGAGATGTCTGCGCTCATTCATCCCAATCAGCGTGCCACCCAATGAACGACTAGCTTCCTACGTCCTGTACATTTATTTAGCGTCACTGGGATTGAAAGCTTACCTTTCGTTTCTAACGGGAAAGCCTATTACCATTACCAGAATTATTCCCAGACGGTTTGGAATTCACATTGATTACCCATATCATCTACACTCTATTACAGCGAGCACCCCTTTCCCCCCTCCCACACACCACCACCACCAAATTGGCCTCAAATCCCAATAGGCTTTATTTCCTAATGTGACAAAACGTTAAGAAATTAAGGCTATCGAAAGGACAGACCCGTTTTTTCTGGCTCACCCTCTATAAATGACTAATGACTTTTCTACAGATAGAAACAATCAGTTCATATTATGAAATTTAGATAAAAATAATCACTTTTATTTATTATAACAACACTACGTCTAAACTTAAGCGCACTTGGACAATTTAATATTTACTAGAATATAGAGCAGTGGTTTTCAACCTTTTTATGATAGCGGCACGCTAATTGATATCTAGAAGCAGCCGCGGCCCCCCAATATAATATAATTTACGTATAAATAGTTAATTACAAGGGAAGCACTTTAAAATTAACCACGATTGACATTTAACCTAATTTATTCTAAATAAGAGCTAAAAATTTGAAAATAATTCAATTTTACTTTAAAAAATTTAATGTGAAATTTGAGCTTGATTATAACATAATTCTTTAGTATTGGGACGTATAAATGACAAGGCAACTCCCATTTCTTCATTCGATGTCTGCAATCTTTCTCTTTCTCGTTTCACAATGCAGAGAATTAGTTTCAAAATACTTTCAAGTGTCCTTAGATTTTTTAGAAGTGTTTGAAATACATTTGGGGGGGGGGGGTAATTTTGGCATTTTAAAAATGATTTCTTGGTTCGCTCCAGCGGCACCCTTAGTTGGCTATCGCGTCTCCCCGTTTGAAAACCACTGATATAGAAGTGGAGCTGAGGATTGGCAGAATTTGTGACTTCGTGGCACTATCAGAAGTAACAAGATGCACTCTTCTGTTCAGCACAAGAGGTCTCGCTCATACAGTGATAATTTACAGTGAGGATGTTCTCCCACAGCCTATTTCAATGAAATATCTTATTGATTAATTTGTGAGAATATGAAAACTACACTTTATTTTCACACAGATGTTGGTATCTAGGCTACGGAAATTAGATTGATTAATTTAAAACTATGGCTATGCTATGAGGTTTGTATGCTACAGAAATTGGGTTAACTTATTCAAAGCGATATCTAAATTATGCGGTCTCTATGCTACGGAAATTGGGTTGATTTATGTAACCTTATATGCTGGCTATGTTGTCTCCAGAGCTATGGAAAAACGGTGAATTTATGTAACGCTTTATGACTTATATGGAATTTCTACCACTGAAAATACAATTGAATGTTATTAATTGGGAAAACTTTGGTAATACTTCAGATTTGGGGCGCACGGTAGGTGGCGCTGTTAGTAGGCTACAATTTTGGGCTACAATATATCTCTTATGACGTCAGACGGTAGCTTCAGATGTGACCAATCACAGCGTTATATTTTTTTGTTGTTTTGGGGATTTGTAACTTTTAGTCTGTATTATTTACTAAATATCTGCGCCTCTGCTCGTTTATAGTTTTTTCTAAGTTAGGTAAGGTTTCTTGATGTCTTTTATTGTTTTTGTTTTGTTTTTGTATTGTTTGGTTCGCAGCGAATGATAACAGCTTCTTACTGGCAACGTCGTCGCTATAAATAGAACCTGCTTAGCATTTGTTTCTGTTTCGTTATGGCTTTTTCATGCTCTAGTTGTGCTTCGTCGTTATTCGAATTCGGGTTTATTTTTCATGACCGCGAAAAACTTTTAGATTATTTAGAGGCGCATAAACTAATCAAGAAACCTAAAAAAGTAAGTATTGTTTGTCATTAGGTTAGGTTTTTCTGCTAGTAAAAAGCTGTTGGGGGAACCCCCCCCCCAGTTAATTCAAGGGGACTGCTCGTAGGGAAGATATCACTGCGGAGGGACCACCCTGCGATGATCCTGAGTTTCAATCAATGGGGGAAGGGGGGAGGTCTGGGTCAGTATATACTCATATACAAAAAAATATAACGCCGTAATTGTCACATCTGACGCTACCATCTGACGTCATAAGACATATATTGTAGCCTATAAACAGCGCCACCTACCGTGCTCCCCGAAACTGAAGTGTTACCAAAACATTTTTGTACAGGACTTTGGATAAGTTATTTACATGAAAATGGGAAACTACCGCAAATTGTTACTCGGATTTAATTTGTTTAATGGAAAGGAAACGGGTGAAAACCAATAAGGGCATCTCCACTAACCGGGTGGAAAAAGAAGAGTTAAAAAAGTAAATGAACTTCGTTTTATATTTTAATAAATTAGACAAAAAGGGTGACAAAAATGCTTGGAAAATATATAGCAAGAGTGGGGTCCTAGTGATGCGGCGGGTGTGTAGCCCCCATCAATCTGCCTCTGGCAGCGTAAAAGGATTCTCTTTAGTCATAATAAATTCAGCGTTTGTAGAGAGCTAGTCGCTTAGTGACTGCGAGCTGAGTTTGATATGTGGGCGAAAGAGCTTTATCTATACCCTTGGCCAAAAGTATAAAACACCCCGCATAGATTCATATATTTAATGAATGTTTTTAGAATTTATCATATTATAAATAAATATGTATGATAATTACGTATACTTTACTAATATGTTTGAATATGTTGTTAATATGTTTGAATTGCTAAGTAATTTAATAAATGGTATGTAATTAATAAAATGGTATGTTATCTAAAATCATAATTTAACCAATATTTCTCATATTTCAGCTTAAATTTATAACTATTGTTTGCGTATTCAATATCGTTCTAAATAAATATTAGGCCAAAAAGTCTTGACTCAATTAGGAAACGCAAAGAACACAAGAAATTTTAATGGAGCAACACCAACATTTATTCTTCAAAATAAAGTTCATCATTCTTTACGAGCTTCTTTCAGCGATCAGCCAGTTTCCGAATCTGTCTCAGATGCGAGTCAGCTTTGAATAAAAAAAAGTGTAAACAAGCTTTCGCTTCCTAAGCGAGTCAGGACTTTCTGGCCAACCATATAACATGACTAAAACTAAAGAACTTACAGAAGCACAGAAAGCATAAATCAAACTTACCCATAGTCAGTGACCTAGCAAAAGTTTAAAAGTGACCCCGAGCCCCCATTGGAGGGGGCCCCCAAATTAGTGCCCCATCCCTCTTTTGAATGACAAAAACAGTTAATAAAACGGTTAAATTCGAAATTAAACTGTGTTAATCACTACTTATATTGTTGCTGTGTCACATAGATAAAATGCATCCATATAAACTTTAACTGGTATATTTGATGAATGTAATATCTCGGTTTCAAATTTTGTAGTTTATTTCTTGTCATCCTACATAAGTATTCTGTATTAAAACGTCTTGATCATTACTTTTTTTATTGCTAAATCAGACTGATGGAATGTATCGATATAACTTTGACTAGTACACTACAGGCCATAATATAAGGATCAGTAAGAACAAAAGGATTTAAATATTTATTATAGAAGTTTAACAAAATGTTGAGACTATATATTATACACATATCATCATCATCCTTAACTCTATAATTTAACTTGGTGAATTTTTTAAATTTTTGAAAATGTTTTTTTGAGTTTAGGTTTATTTGAAACTTTTATTCGCAGGACTGTTTTTTGTATGTTTCGAGCTTTTAGCAAAGTTCTTTCTAAGAGTTCAGAAAAAAATAAATATAATTATCGAATCATTTGGAATGAAAAAACATACAAATCGTAAAGTTCAAAAAATGTATTAAAATTAGGCCTTTGGCGCTTTTTTACTATCATTTTGTATATAAAACAAATTTAGATGAAAAAAGAGATCTGAAGAAGGTTTTTCTATATATCAAACCGGGTGAATTAGCTTAATGAAAAAGGTTTCAGGGTGTCTATGTTGAAAAAAATGTTTGTAAAATTCTCAACTCTATATAAATCTTCAAGGGATAAAGACAATATAATAAAAGGTGAAATAACTAAAAAAATGTTTCAGGGTATCTGTCGAAAAAGGTGTTCAGGGTGTTAAAATAAAGAGTCCATAAAGGGGATTAAAAAAAGCCGTTTAGAATAGCAAATAGGCCGAGGCCACACGCCGAAGGAGTGCCTGTGGAACCAAGTTCTTTCTGTAAGAAAGAATACGATGTATGGCTTGTAACTCTATAATTTAAGAAGGGGATTTTTTGAGTATTTGAATAATAATTTCATCTTAGTTTGGTTATAACATGTTTTTTTTTATCAAAGTTCAGAAATAAATACGGCCGTATGCTAAGACAAATGTGAAATGCACTTTTATCAGATTTAGTGTAGCTTCACAATTATTTATAAATTTATTATATGCAAAAGGCTAAAATGTAAAATATATTCCCCTCCCCCCCAATTTTTTTTTAGCAAATGTGCATTTCACATTTGTTTTAGCATACGGCCGTTACCGCCGTAAGTATCGAAATTTTGTGAATTCTTTAAAACCCAAAGAATTACAAATGGTGAAGTTCAGAAAATTTATTTTTATATATCTTCTTATAACTATATTTTAGCAACGTGATATTTTGAAAGGATGAAATTTAGTTTCCAGTTCCTTTTTAAAATTATTATAATTGGCGAAATTCAGAAAATATATAAAAAATTAACCATGGTTGTTTTTTTTATTTTAAATTTTAATCTTAGTAGTGAAGCGCAAGCCCCCCACCCCATCTGTAGGGGGCAGTGGCGAAGCCATGCCTGGTTTAGATATATATATATATATGCGAATTTGGGCAGTATATTTTTAATATGGCAGGTTTTATTGAAAGCAACCGCTAGTCTCGTGTTAATAATTTTCTTTTTAATCTTTTCTTCGTTGTTCAACCCATGAAGAAGCCTACCCTAGTTTATTAGAGACTGATATTTATTAATTGCAAAAAAGTAGAGGCATTTCACTCTGCTTTAGTGGTATCAACTGAGGAAGCATGGAGGTGGTTCTATTATGTCTTCATCAGGGCCAGGGTAGATGTTGTTAGGCCAGGGAAGAATCCACTCCACAACTTATGCCACCATGTTATCCCAAGTTTTAGAACAATCTATTCAGAAATTGCATCCCACAACACCAAGAAATGAAGTTATAATTGGTTTGGAGAAATGGAGATCACCTTTATGGAGTTGCCATCATAGAGCCAAGAATTCAATAGAACCCTCGTGAGGAGTGCTCGGAAAAGCAATAAAACATACCACAAGTACAAATAAAACAGAACTAGTTCGTGCGAAAAATTACAACTGGGGAAAACTTTGTGAAATCCCTACTACAAAGAATTAGATACTCCTCCTTTGGATAGAACGAATCTTATTGAGTGCCAACCGGTTGGCAAATCCCTACCATTTTCCTTTCGTATTAGTGTTTCTTCCAGAGAGCCGAAATTATACACCCGCAACCCAGAGGATGCTGATAGTTATTATCATGAGTAGTGGTAGTAAGTCCGGGATTGAAAATAATCGTTAGAGTAAAGCTATGCCCAGTAGGTCCGGCATCCATCTTCATGGTAGCCCCTTAGCCGCTCAAGATCAGTTCCTTTGGGGGCCGCGTTTGGGAGTGATTCAGTCGGCCTATTCTTGTATCCCTCTTCCGCGCGCATTGCAGATAAAGCTAGAGTTCGGATCGAAGGCTTGATTCGCTGTCTCTGATTCCTGCGTTTTGTCTCCAGTCGTTGGTTACGCCTTTGATCGCCCCACTCGATGTCTACATACATTGTAGTTTATCTGACAAACGGTGTTATATTTTTTCACGTTTAGGTGAATATTCGTAAGACCAGATGGGTTTTGAGACCAAAATTAGTGGGTTAGGCTAAATTTCTAAATTGAGAACAACTTCTACTCGATTCTTTTTAATTGAAACTACATTTTTTTAACGTTTAACGCTATATTTTACCCTTTGTTGGGCACTCGGGTGGGGGGCATTTCCGCTCCTACAGGTTTCAATTCAATCTGGGGAGTTTCAAGTGCCTTCTTTAAGGGCACTCTAGCCTCAAGCAAGGGAATCTTTTCTGTTTTGCAGCAGGCGGATGTTTTGTACCAAATTTTCACCAATAATGCAGTTTTGAGTGCTGAATACGAAAATAACATTTATTTTTTGTTGAAATGAAAGGAAGTATTAAAAAAAGAAAATTTAATGCGCACTAGTTTATGCTGCGCGCGGCATTAAATGACTTTGTGCATACTTCCTTTCATTTCTCCAAAAAACAAATATTATATTCGTATTCAGCACTCAAAACTGCCTCGTTGGCGAAAATTTCGTACAAAAAATCCGCCTGCCGCCAAACAGAAAAGACCCCCTCAGGGCAATCAATATAAGTTGACATCGAATTGGGAGTTTTCAGGAAAGTAGTGAAATTGGGGGAAATAGTAATATGGGAAGGGTCCTAATACCACGACTATTCCAAAGAAAAAATTAATCGGAACCAATATTAAAAAATAAATCATATTCCGTACGAAGTAAAAATATTTTGAATATAATTAATTTGATTTATTCCTTATCATTTTCATTAATATTATTTACCAATGTATTAAAAATGTGCTAGTTACGTATCTTTATAATTAGATTTAACATACTTGAAGCAACACTCGAAATGTCATTGTCTGACCAAGAGGAAAGTTGGAATTCATAGCTACTACTAGCATAGGAATCCGGCGTTGCCACGGATAAAAATTCCTGCCGCAAATAAATACAGATTCATACTGTTTGAAATTCTTATATTGTGGCACAAAAGTATCTTCACTAGCTGATTATTATTATTATTATTTGTGGGGTGAAGGCAAATGTAGGAGAGTTGCGCACTCTCCCTATCATATAATTACAATGAATAAAGTGCGCCCGGCAGTATTCGCGCATGCGTGAATGATCGTTAATTATGAGTGAACAACGTTGATGCCGAAGGAGCAGATCGATCGTCTTATAGATACAGATGGTGTATGATTTTAGCAATAATTGAGTATAATCCAATGGAAGTTCTTTTTATTTTCTATAATTAAGCCTTTTAGGAAAATAGGGAATCAAAATCACTCATATAGCCTATTTAAATTTTTCATAAGAGGAATCAATTTTTTTTTTCAGAGGCTAATCCCGCAAAAAGAAGCCATATATCAACCTCACTTAAAGGAAAACTCCAAAATAGCATGTGTCATAATTCTCTTATCTTTATACTGAAGACGATAATGAAACCCGACTAAAAGTTATCAGTATACTGAGGCTATGTTAATGCTAAAGGTCGTTTGTTTATCAGTTTATCTGGGGCCAATCAATTATTCGTCCCCTTAATAATATTCTCGCTTGTCATCTCAGCATCGTACGAAATTCCATTCAGAAGAGAATAAGTGCTCTTGGGCAGGGCCGCCAAGAGGATAAATAGTACTCGGTTCAACACAAAATTTGGTCCCCCTCCGCAGGTTTCAAAAAACGAAAAGCCACATTATATGCTTTATTTTACAGTGTGGACAATATTTTATTTCTTTTTGTAGGTGTTCATACTGTATATTAATAACCAATTTCTTTACTTAAATAGGTCTGGGGGGAGGGGGCTAGTTTTTAACAACCTGCGTCATCCCCACCCATACCTTCCTCACATCCCTTTTACTCTCCTCTTCACATTTTATCAATTTTACGCCGTGTTCAAGGTGGAGCCGCCATGCCGATGGACTGCCAGGTGACCAGGCGGGAGGGATGGTCCCAAATGTCGGCGCCTGGCTCTGCCAGGCCTGTAAGCAACTCTTGCAGTGCGGGCAACTGCGAGAGGTGATGAGCTATTGCGTCCCGTAGCACGAAGACGGTCACCATGCCCATGGACGAGTTTTAAAAAAAACAAACCCTTTTACTCCCCCTGAAACAACGACGGAGCCGCCCTCGGGCAGCTCCACCGAAAGAATGGAGGTCCTTTCCCCCCTACGCTTGCGCAGGGGACCCTCCATATCTCTCTAACCGGAGAGGAGGCTCACTCCTCTCCTTCGCCTACGGGTGTAGGGGACTCCCCCTCACCCCCTTCTCCCCCGTAAGGGGCGCGGCGATTTGTCATCCTGGCCGCCGTGCTGAGGGGGACTCACCACCCCGTCCGGTCCCAGCTTAGCCTCTTGTTCTTCCTTCAAAACACTTGTTTCCTCGCTTTTCATACAACCTCTCCCACAGCTTTCTCTGGTCAGCCTCTAATTTCACAGGGTAGATGCTGACCTTCTTCTCAAGCCGACCGTCCCGGATCGGGGCTGAGGGGGGAGGGGACAACGTTTCCTAACCCCTGAGCTCCGGTTTGGGATGGGTTTTTTTTTAACAACCTGCTTCATCCCCACCCATACCTTCCTCACATCCCTTTTCCTCTCCTCTTCACAATCTATCCTTTTACGCCGTGTTCAAGGTGGAGCCGCCATGCCGATGGACTGCCAGGCCACCAGGCGGGAGGGGTGGTCCGAAATGGCGGCGCCTGGCTTTGCCAGTCCTGTAAGCACCTCTTGCAGTGCGAGCAACTGCAAGAGGTGATAAACTATTACGTCTCGTAGCACAAATACGGTCACCATGCCCAATGATGAAAATAAAAAACAAAACAATCCCCAACTTCCCCAAGAACATCAACGGAGCCGCCCTCGGGAAGCTCCACAGAGAAAATGGAGGCCCCCCCTCCCCTTGTGCTTGCGCAGGGGACCCTCCATACTTCTTTAACCGAAGAAGAGGCTTACTCCTCTCCTACGCCTACGGGTGAAGGGGACTTTCCCTCACCACCTTCTCTTGAGGTGCTTTCGGGCACCTCCCTATTTCCAGCGGCAGTCCCTCCTTTGCTTTCTAAGGGGACTGCCAAGAAAGCCAGCAGGCAGCCCATTACCGACCGCCCCTCGTGTAACCGGCTCGGTAGGGCAAACCCCCTTAGGGGGGAGAGGAAAGCCAGGCCCCTTCGGTCGCTGGCCTCAAAAGACCTGCTGGCAAGAATATTAAACCTTGCCAGGGTCAAGGCCTGTGCCTCCCTACAAAAGACTTATGACGCTGCCAAGGGGACCTGCGATGTCCTGGGAGATGAGGGCCAACTGGAGGCCCCTCCTGTGATAGACATGGTCCTTGAGAAAAACCAGCCTCAGAGGGTAGGGCCTTCCATGGGGGAGAATCCGGGCTCGGCGCCAAGCACCGAACCCGAATCCGCCCCTATGCAAGGTCCTCCTTAAACGGCTGGGGATTCTCAGGCAGTACAAGGAGGGGAGGGATCTCGCCTGGATGATGCCCCTGCGACCACCAGGACCTTCTAAATTTCGGAGAAGGACCTGGCTGAGGCCGGTGCATCTGACCTAGGGGCTTTTACCGGCGGGGGTGAGAAGCAAGTTCATTCCCCGCCCTCCTCTCCAAAAAACAAAAAGCCCAAGACCAAAAAGACAAAGAAGACTCGGGGCTCCTCTCCATCCGCGAGGGCTGCGGGGACGGATGGGTCTGCTGCCACTCTGGCAAGCGACCAAGCCAAGATCGGAACATCCGGCCCCTTTGCCCGCCCCGGTTGCGGAGCCCCTGACTAAGACCAAAGGTGCACAGGGCGGAGCCTCGATGACATCGGGGCCCCTCATTCAGAGGTTACCTGGCGTTTTCGAGCCCGCTGGCTTCAAACTCTTCATCGTTATTCGTTCCCCTGATAGCACCATGTTGCCAAGGGCAACATAATCCATCAGAGGAGAGGATTAGTTAGTGCAATTGGTAGAGAGCCGAAGGTGATCCGTTTCTCGGACGGGATCCTTCTGGCGAATGCGGCGAATCCCGCCGAGGCAGCTAAGATAAGTGCTCTTCGGACACTTCATGGCACCCCGGTGAGTGTGACGCCGCAATCTACCATGAACTTTGTGAAAGGAGTAGTTTATGCGAGGGAACTCGTTGACTACTCCATTGAGGACATCACCTTAGAGCTGGCCGACCATGGGCGGTCAAGGTCGAACGTGTGATTAGAGAACAGGGAGGGGCCTCGAGACCCACCCCTACACTCTTCGTCACGTTCGACTGTGACAAGCTCCCTGAGTCGGTGCCTGCGGGTTGGTACCGCTACCGCGTGAAGGCATTCGTGCCACTGTCGTGGCGGTGCTATTACTGTCACCGCTTGGCCATACGAATCGCTCATGTAGACGTGCAAAGTCGGGGTCACCCGAAGTCTGTACAAATTGCTCCAAGGTCGCACACGATAAGTCCAAATCGTGTGTGACCAAGTGTGTCAATTGCGGAGAGCCGCACCCTGCTTCTTCGAAGCAATGTGGTGCATATCTCCTTGAGAAAGAAATCCCGGCCGTTCAAGCCCAGGATCGACTCTCATTCCGCGAGGCTAAGGACTTGGTCCTGACGCGCCCGGCTCTGCCTGGGACGTCATATGGCTGAATAGTTAGAAAGGCACCCTCTGCTCCTGGCTCATCCAGGCTAACGAGCACGGTTGTTTACGCGCCCATTTGAAGCCCTTCTGCTGGCTCTACTCAACCCGGGTGCTCCCCTGGTAAAGCTGGCGGCAAAAAGGGTTCATAACCAGCCCCGGCTAAAACCAGGGCCTTTCCCTCTACCCCCAGCGTAACCGTTTCTCGCAAGGCTAAACGGCCACAGGCTTCCACCGAGTCGTTAGACTCACAGGAGGCAACGCCCCAGAAGATGGTCGCTAGGCCATCTTCCGGGGTTCCTAAAGCTATCCCCCGAAAGAAGGACAGAAACAAAGGAGCTTCGGCTCCTTCGCCCACGCCCCGAGGTAGAGCGAGTGGCTCGGAGACAGTGGTTCCTCGTAAAGAGGGCCCCCCGCCTCCGAAGCCACAACGTGCACCTAAGGTTTCGAGACGGAGGGAGGAAAAGACTCGCATGGCGAGCTCAACCTCCCCCAATAAGTCCTCGAAGGCGACAGCGCCTTCAGTGCTTTGTCCGGCCCAACAGCGCCAGGAGTTCTGCCCCCGGGACGCGTACGGCCATTCCCGTGATGGTCCTTAGTTCGAGGAGGGCCCCCCACGTCTCCTTCGAGCTAGGGCTGGAGGGCATATTCCTTCAATGGAATTGCCGTGGACTCCGGGCCAACTGGGAGGAGCTGCGGAGGCTCGTCTCGTCCCGTTCCCCGTTAGCTATCTTTTTGCAGGAGACCATGCTAGGCACGTGCCCCCTGCCCGCCCTCTCGGGGTATAAGGGTCTTGAGGCTCCACCACCGCGGGATGGCCAGGCTGGGGGATGCGCGGTTTACACCCAGCATGATGTCTCTGTTCTTCCTTTCTCTTTAGATACCTCCTTTCAGGCAGTGGCTGTGCAGTTGCACCTGGATTGGAGGTATACTATCATTTCTGCGTACATTCCACCGTCAGCTGACTTCGACGCGGGGGATTTCCGCCAGGTCGTAGCGCGGTTGCCGAGGCCCTATTTCTTGCTTGGAGAACTGAACGGCAGGCATCCTCTCTGGAGAGATTACTCCATAAATCCCAGGGGACAAGTCCTTGCCGATCTGATTGAAGAGCTTGGGATGGGTGTCCTAAACGTGGATGAGTTTACGCATCACTGTCCGAGAACCGCTTCATTTTATTGCCTTGACCTATCTTTGTTCTCCAGGAGAATGGGACCGCAATCTCGGACCCATCCTCCGTGGCGGAATCCTTAGTGACCGCTTTTTCCGCATTCTCTAGCCGGGATGATGCTCCACCAGCATTCAATTCACGTCGTGATGTCGCGGAAGGCCGCCGGCTGGACTTTACCTCCAGAGGCGGAGAACTCTTCAACGACAAGTTTACTGTGAGTGAGTTGCGTTCCGCTCTCGCTTCGTGCGTGGACACCGCCCATGGTCCGGACGATGTTCCGTACGCCATGCTTCGACACCTGGGTGAGAGAGGCATGGCTTTTCTGTTAGATTTGTTCTACAGGATCTGGGTGGAAGGTCTTCTCCCAGACTCCTGGCCAATCGCTACTGTGCTCGCCTTTCGCAAACCGGGGAGAGATCACTCTACTCCGACCGGTTTCCGCCCAATCTCTCTAACCTCTTGCGGAGGCCATCTGTCTTCCGCACAGTGCGGCTTCCGCAAGTTCCACTCCACGTCGGATGCTCTGCTCCTACTGGAAAATGCCGTCTGCGAGGCTTTCCTTCGTAGACAGCACTACGCCACGGTGTTTTTCGATGTGGAGAAGGCCTATGATACCGCATGGCGATACGGTATCATAGAGACTCCACACGATGGGGGCGAGGGGACGGCTCCCAATGTTTATATCTGAATTTTGCGAGATCGTTGATTGCGCGTATGGGTGAAGGGAGCCCTCTACGGCCCAAAGGAGCAGGAAGAGGGTGTCCTGCAGGGAAGTGTCCTCAGTGTCACACTCTTTGCCCTGTGCATCAACGGCATCACTTCGGTGCTGCCGGAAGATGTTCTCGCTACGCTCTAAGTGGACGACCTTTCGATCTTCCTTGGCGTGGCCTAGATGCCTAACTCTAGGTCCGTCGACTCCAACAGGCATTGAACCGCGTCTCTCGCTATGCCGAAGCGCTTAGGTTTCAGTTTTCTTTGGCAAAGACTAAGGTGGTGCACTTCTGCCACCATCCGCGGCTTCACCCCGACCCAGATTTGTTTCTTAATGAATGGGCCTTGATGTGGTTGAGTCGCCTTGTTTCCTTGGTCTTGTATTCGACCGACGCCTCACCCGGAAGGCTCATATTCGCAGCCTTAGGGTCTCTTGTACCCGCGCCATGGATATTCTCAGTTCCGTAACCTTCAGCGCTTGGGGTGCTGATAGGGCTACTGCCTTACTTTTTTATCGATCCTTTGGTCGCTCGAAGCTTGACTACGGATGCGAGTTTTATGCATCCGCAGCCGAGCGTTTATTGCGAAAGGTGGATTCGATCCACCACACCGGCCTTCGCCTTGCAACCGGTGCCCTTCGCACTTTCCCCATTGAGAGCCTGTTGGTAGATGCTAAGGAGATGCCACTCGCTCTGCGCCGCGTGCAGTACATCACTCGCCTGTACGCGCGAGCCCGGCGCCTCCCTCAGTCGCCAACAGCTTTCACTGCATCCGCAGCTGATCTCGATAGTGCCTATGCTGCCGAGAGACGCCAGTCATACCCTAAGCCCTTTGGGTTTAGAGCCAGGAAACTCCTTCAAGAGGTAGATATAGCTTTCGGGCCGGTGGCGCCACTGGTTCTGCCCAGGACGCCACCCTCGAGGGTACGACCTTTGGCTATTTGTCGCTCCGCCTCTGCTCCCAAAGCTTGTCCTGCGCCGGGAGTATTGCGTTCGACCTTTTTGGAGCACACCTCGTGTCACGCTGGAACCGTGACAGTGTATACGGATGGCTCCAAGTCCCAAGAGGGGGTCGGCTTCCACGCCGTACCTTCTCTGTTTGAGGTCAGCGGGGCTCTACCAGGCGCTGCGTCTCTCTTCACGGCTGAGCTGGTGGCAATACACCACTCGGTACGGGAGATTACGCGATGTGCCTGGTTCTGAGACCAGATTGTGATCTATAGCGACTCACAAAGCGCCCTGAGTGCTCTCGGAGCATTGGAATCTCCGCATCCCCTGGTTCGAGATATCCGTGACGCCACGGTTTTGTCGAGCCGGGCAGATGTCGAGATTATCTTCTGCTGGGTTCCTGGACATGTAGGAATTGCGGGGAATGAGCGCGCCGATGAGGGGGCTAAATAGTCCGCGTGGACTCTGTGACCGGACCAGCGTTTCGCTCTTCCTCACGTCGACTACATGGCAGGAATACGGGCAGCTCTTCGGACTGCTTTGCAAAGAAGATATGAGACGGTCGAAGGGAACGTAAAGTTGCGTGCCATTGCGCCGCGACTGTTCCCATGGACCTATCCCCTAATCCCGCGGCGGCTTCAGGTTGCTTTCTGTCGTCTCCGAATCGGGCACACTCGTGTGACGCATCGCTATTTGATGGAACGCTCGCCTGCGCCCTATTGCAACGACTGCGTCGTCCCCCAGACTTTTTAGGCACATTCTTGTCGAATGTCCCAGTCTGGGTGATCTTCGCGCACGACACCTGTCCCGGTACCGGGATGGGCGGGGTCGCTACCGCCTGTCCCTTGTACTCGGGATGAGTGCGTGCACATCAACTGGTGGACTTGTTGACTTTTGGGGCGAGATCGGCCTTCTCCCTATTATTTAAGCAGGGTTTATTTTTTGCATTTGTTTTTTTTGTGTTTTTTTTCTTTCCTTTAGGTTGCACGCTGCTGCCCCGGGGGGACCTACCCCCGACGCAGGAGCTTGCTTTCTTTCCCCCATTTGGGGTGTTTTTTTTCGTTTCTTTAATTTTATTTTAAAGTAGCCTAGAACTAGGCTAGTTTTAATACGACGAGTAATGCCCAAGTAGGCAGTCGCCAGATGAGCTCTATTAAAAAAAAAAAAAAAATCATTTGGCCTAAGGGCTCCTATCGGCGGAGGTGAGAAGCGGGTTCATTCCCCACCCTCCTTTCCAAAAATGAAAAAGACAAAAAAGACAACCCAACATCGGCACATCAAGCCCCTCTTCTCCCCCAGTTGCGGAGCCCCTGACTAAGACTAACACCAAGAGTGCACAGGGTGGAGCCTCGATGACATCGGGGCCCCTCATTCAGAGGTTACCTGGCGTTTTTGAGCCCGCTGGCTTCAAACGCTTCCTCGTCATTCGCTCCACTGATGGCAGCATATTGGCCAAGGTCACCATGATCCATCAGAGGAACTTTGTGAAAGGAGTAGTTTATGCGAGGGAACTCGTTGACTACTCCATTGAGGACATCACCTTAGAGCTGGCCGACCATGGGGCGGTCAAGGTCGAACATGTGATTAGAAATCAGGGAGGGGCCTCGAGACCCACCCCTACACTCTTCGTCACGTTCACTGTGACAAGCTCCCTGAGTCGGTGCGGGCCGTTTGGTACCGCTATCACGTGAAGGCATTCGTGCCACTGCCGCGGCGGTGCTATTACTGTCACCGCTTCGGCCATACGAATCCTTCTTGTAGACGTGCAAAGTCGGGGTCACCCGAAGTCTGTGTAAATGCTCCAAGGCCGCACACGATAAGTCTAAATCATGTGTGGCCAAGTGTGTCAATTGCGGAGAGCCGCACCCCGCGTCTTTGAAGCAATGTGGTGCTTATCTCCTTGAGAAAGAAATCCTGGCCGTTCAGGCCCAGGATCGACTCTCATTCCGCGAGGCTAAGGACTTGGTCCTAGCGCGCCCGGCTCTTCCTGGGACGTCATATGGCTGAATAGTTAGAAAGGCACCCTCTGCTCCTGGCCCATTCAGGCCAACGAGCATGGTTGTTTCCGCGCCCATTCGGAGCCCTTCTGCGGGCTCTACTCAACCCGGGCACTTCCCTGGTAAAGCTGGCCGCAAAAAGGGTCCACGCCCAGCACTGGCTAAAATAAGGGCTCCCCCCTCTTCCACCAGCGTAACCATTTCCCGTAAGGCGAAACGGCCACAGGCTTCCACCGAGTCGTTAGACTCACAATGGGCAAAACCCCTCAAGCTGGTCGCTAGGCCATCTTCCGGGGCTCCTAAAGCTGTCCCCCGAAAGGAGGACAGCAACAAAGGAGCTTCGGCTCCTTCGCCCACGCCCCGAGTTGGAGCGAGTCGCTCGGAGACGGTGGTTCCTCGAAAAGAGGGCCCCCCGCCTCCGAAGCCGCAACGCCCGCCTAAGTTTTCGAGGCAGGGGGAGGAAAAAACTCGCATGGCGAGCCCAACCTCCCCCAATAAGTCCTTGAAGGCGACAGCGCCTTCAGCACTTTGCCTGGCAAACAACGCCCGGGGTTCTGCCTCCGGGAAGCGTACGGCTATTCCCGTGAGGCTCTTCTGATCGAGGAGGGCCCCCGCGTCTCCTCCGAGCTAGGCCTGGAGGGCATATTCCTTCAATGGAATTGCCGTGGACTCCGGGCCAACTGGGAGGAGATGAGGAGGCTCGTCCCGTTCCCCGTTAGCTATCTTTTTGCAGGAGACCATGCTAGGTGCGTGCCCCCTGCCCACCTTCCTGGGGTATAAGGGTCTTGCGACCCCACCACCATGGGATGGCCGGGCTGGGGGATGCGCGGTTTAAACCCAGCATGATGTCTCCGTTCTTCCTTTCTCTTTAGATACCTCCTTTCAGGCAGTGGCTGTGCAGCTGAACCTGGATAGGAGGTATACTATCCTTTCTGCGTACATTCTACCCTCAGCTAACTTCGACGCAGGGGACTTCCGCAGCGTCGTGGCACTGTTGCCGAGGCCCTTACTCTTACTTGGAGATCTAAACGGCAGGCATCCTCTCTGGGGAGATTACTCCTTAAATCCCAGGGGACAAGTCCTTGCCGCTTCATTTTCTTGCCCTGATATATCTTTGTGCTCTTCGGATGCACAGCCTGATTTTGATTGGGAGGTGGTTGATGACCTCCATGGTAGTGATCACTTTCCCATTCAAATATCATTTTCAGGGCAACTGCCGCCTGAGAGCCCACCTCGGTGTTGCTTGGCGCGGTCGTGGTGGCCTGCATTTCAGGAAATGACTGAATTCTCTATCTCGGTCGAGGAGTTTAGGTCGTTAGATGAGGCCGTTGAGTTCTTCTCCGGCAACCTCATCTCCGTGAGCCTGACTACTGTTCCAAGGACGTCTGGTTGTTTTGCACGCCGACTACTCTGATGGTGGTCGGCCGAGTGTGAGACGGCCCTCAAACAGAAGTGTTATGCCTACATGCGCTATAAGCGCCGCCCGAACGATTTCACTGTCGCTGAATTTCGTCGGGCTAGGGCTAGGTTCTGGTATATTTCGAAGCACGCCCGCCGCTCTTCTTGGCGGGGCATACGTGTCTTCAATTAACGGGAAGACCTCTTTAGCTGAGGTGTGAAAACGAGTCAAAGGGATTCGGGGCAAGTTCTCGCAGGACCCCCCTCCCCCTCCCGTTCTCCAGGAGAATGGGACCGCAATCTTGGACCCCGCGTCCGTGGCGGAATCCTTAGCGACTGCTTTTTCCGCCTTTTCCTGCCGGGATGCTGCCCTGCCTGCATTCAATGCACGTCGTGATGTCGCGAAAGGCCACCGGCTGGACTTTACCTCCAGAGGCGGAGAACCCTTCAACGACAAGTTTACTGTGAGTGAGTTGCGCTCCGCTCTCACTTCGTGCGCGGACACCGCCCATGGTCCGGACGATGTCCCGTACGCCATGCTTCGACACCTGGGTGAGCGAGGCATGACCTTTCTTTTAGATTTGTTCAACAGGATCTGGGTGGAGGGTCTTCTCCCAGACTCCTGGCCAATCGCTACTGTGCTCGCCTTTCGCAAACCGGGGAGAGATCACTCTTCCAGGCGCTGCGTCTGTCTTCATGGCTGAGCTGGTGGCAATACACCACTCGGTACGGAAGATTACGCGACGTGCCCGGTTCGGAGACCGGATTGTGATCTATAGCGACTCACAAAGCGCCCTGAGTGCTCTCGGGGCATTGGAATCTCTGCATCCCCTGGTTCGAGATATCCGTGACGCTACGGTTTTGGCGAGCCGGGCAGATGTCGAGATTATCTTCTGTTGGGTTGCTGGATATGTAGGAATTGCGGGGAATGAGCGCGCCGATGAGGGGGCTAAAGAGTCCGCGAGGACTCTGCGACCGGATCAGCGTTTCGCTCTTCCTCACACCGACTACATGGCAGGAATACGGGCAGCTCTTCGGACTGCTTGGCAAATAAGATGGGAGATGGTCAAAGTGAACTTAAAGGTACGTGCTATTGCGACGCGACTGTTCTAATGGACCTATCCCCCAATGCCGCTACGGCTTCAGGTCGCTTTCTGTCGTCTTCGAATCGGACATACTCTTGTGACGCATCGCTATCTGATGGAGCACTCACCAGCGCCCTATTGCGACGACTGCGTCGTCCCCCAGACTGTTCGCCACATTCTTGTCGAATGTCCCAGTCTCGGTGATCTTCGCGCACGATACCTGTCCCGGTACCGGGATGGGCCGGGTCGCTACCACCTGTCCCTTGTGCTCGGGACGAGTTCGTGCACATTGACTTGTGGACTTGTTGACTTTTGGGGGGAGGCCGGGCTTCTCCCCTTTTTTTAAAAGATTTCTTTCTTTTTTTTTATTGTTTTTTTGTAGGTTGCACGCTCATGCACCGGGGAGAGGGGGACCTTTCCCCGATGCCGGAGATTGCTACCTAATTGTTAAGTTTTCACATTTTTATCATTATGTTTTCATATTTTTATTTTTAAGTAGCCTAGTTCTAGGCTGTGACGTGTTTCCGGCGACTTATGCCCAAGTGGGCAATTGCCAAATGGGCTCTTTAAAAAAAAAATCTTTACTTAAATAAACTCATATGAAATGCAGAGCGAAAAATATTATTAGTAGCAATTATTTTAATAGTAGAGCGACTTCTTGGCTATCCAATTACAATTGAGAATAAAAAATATTAAAAAATAATCATATACTGAATAATGCTTTTCGAGCTTTCATGGCAGCAGAACTTTTTATGACATCATGAAATTGGATTTTTCATGCAAGTTTACATTCAATGCTCCCCGTAAAGGGAACGGTGATTTGCTTTCCTGGGCGCCGTGCTGACGGGACTCTTCGCCCCGTCCAGCCCCAGTTTAGCCTATTCTCCTTCTTTCTGATACGCTGTCTTCTTACCAAGCTTCCTCACTTTCCATACAACTTCCCCCACATCTTTCTCTGGCCGGCCTCTAGTTTCACAGGGTAGACGCCAACCAGCCTTTTCTCAGCTAACCATCACGGATCGTGGCTTAGGGGGGAGGAGACAACGCTCCCTCACCCCTGAGCTCCGGTTCGGGATGGTGGGTTTTTAATAACCTGCTTCACCCCACCTTCACCTTCTTCACATCCCCTTTCTTTATTTCTGCACACTATTAATTTTATGCCGAACCCATGGTCGAGCCGCCATGCTGATGGGCTGCCTGACCACCTGGCGGGGGAGGTGTTGCCTCAAATGACGGCATTCTATTCACCCCTCGCAGAGCGGGGTACTGCGTGGGGTGATAAGCGTTTGCGTCCCTCGATAATAACAGGGTCCCCATGCCCATCAATGAAAACTTTAAAAAAAACTCTTGATCGCCCGACCCTTGCTCCCCCACTGGATACGATCACGGACTTCTCTTCGGACCAGGCGAGTTCGAGGCCTACGCGACAGCCTCTTTCTCGCCCTCAAACAGAAATCGTCGCAGCAACCACTTCGAGGTCGCTCCCTCGCAATATCAACCAACTTTCTAGTGCTCAACAGCACCTCAACCTTCGCTAAAAACAGACGACAAACCTACATAGCATCCTAGCTCCCTCTGTTTGGTCTCGCTATATATCTTTACGTGTTCCAGGAGAACAAATGGTCTGTGGTTTACACACGTACAACGCCTTAAAAGAAATGTTCCCTAAATCCGCCCCTGACTTCTCAATTGTTGACTCACGCTCGGAGATTATAGTCCGAGCTAACAACGAGTCATTCTCCCAACTTCTGCTTAGCCTGTGATCTCTCGGCTCTCTAAAAATCTCGGCCAGTGATAAGAACGAATTTAATGTCAGGACCTGCACGGTCCTAGTCGATAACTTCTTCCCAGGACCTGACGCCGAGGACGAATTCATCGCTTCCGTCATCAAAGAAGTCTTCACCGACCAACAACATAATGTTGAGTCAGTCAGTATTTTTTAAAAAGCCATCTTCTCGTCCTCCCACTCCTTTTAGGGTTGCTAAGATAACTCTAAAACAACAAACACTGCCAATGTTTATAAAATTTGTAGGAAGACGTAAACAAGTTCAAGAACTCCCCACCACCACTCAAGTGCCGTAACTGCAGCAGATTCACCCACCCGCAAAATATACCTCCACACTGACCCAAGGTCAGTCACAGACTCAATTATTATTGTTATCTACTTTCGACAAAAGTCTTCAGGCGGGTGCACGCGACTCTTTAAGTTACTAGGTCGCTTCGTAGGTTGGTCGGTCGGATGGTAACAATTTTACTTTTCAATTAGTTTTTTGGCAATAACCTCGTAACTATTCAACCGATTCTAACGAAATTTGAAACTATGATGTTGTTTTACATTCGCATTCGAATAATATAATTCCCAAGGTCCTAGCTAGGTTAGTCAGATAATTATTTTGAAATAACATCGTAACTATTCGGCCCATTCTAACGAAATTGGAAACCATAATGTTGTTTTACATTCTCATTAGAATGATATAATTGCCAAGGTCCTCCCAAGGTTAGTCAGGGAATTATTTGGCAATAACATCGTAACTATTCGGCTCATTCTAACGAAACTGGAAGCCCTTTAGGTTGTTTACCATTCTCTTTCGAAGGATATAATTGCCAAGGTCCTCCCAATGTTAGTCCGGGAATTATTAAAAGAAACTTACTATGGGCCGGATTACTCCACCTGTTGAAAGTTTTGAAGGTCGTAAAGTCATATAATCATGACTTTACGACCTTCATAAGTTAGAATAATTGAGAGCACGTGACCTAGGTCTGTTGACCTTGTTGGAATGAATAAAGGGTTTAGTTAGGGGAAGTCAAAATGTATTGATGATAGATAGCTTAAGTTGTCTATTTGCAGGTGAGACGATGGTAGCCATTTTTAAAAAATCTATTTCACTGGAACCAAAAATATTTTCAACATATTAATTTGCTTTATTCTGATTTTTATTATAGGAATTTAAATGCAAATGATATAAAAAAAAAGATCAGTTCGTCCCTCTTCAGCGTTAAATGAGACAAATTCTTTTTTTGCTAGTATTGATATGCTTCTGGCGACCTCAGGAGTACCTCCTTTCGATGACCAGAGTAAACTGGTGAAGAGATTTCGAATGCTCTTCCCGGGCAAGGAACAAACGGATGGAATCTTCTTGCATCTGGCAGCTATGAATCCGTCGCCGAGGCTGTTGAAAACCCATCTTCCTCTATGTTTCTTGCCCTCAAATATTCCGGATATTTGCAAGGTAAAATAAAACGTCAAATATTCGACTCATCAATTCCTGTTAAGTAGCGTAATGTGATTGTAATAAAGACTTGTTAGTATCGACTCCCTCTAGTGTAAGGGTGGGCTAGTTTTAGCTGGTTAATAAATGAAGAACTTGGTGTCAAAGTGAGCAAGGCACTCGTATTACAAGACACGAATATGAGACTATCCATTCCACCTGAAGAAGCAGTTGCTCTAGGTATCAGGTATTAAACAAATGTATAAACTTAATTTATTATATGTAAAAACATACAGTTCCGCACAAAATAAAATTAGCAACCATATGATTAACATTAAGTACATACCAGACGTTAAATGTTGCAGAGGAGGTGTAGTGTTGAATCATTACAAAAATGACACAATTGGCCAACTGCCGCGCTCCGGAAAGCCACTCGTGTGAAGGCAATCATGCTAATGCGTTACAGTTGCGATCAAAATTGTTTACACACCCTCAATTTTAATGAATTGATACTAAATATTTATATGTACCATCACTTTCTTAGATAACATAAACACAAAATATATTTAATAGTTCATTAAGACAAATTACGGGTTGATTATATTGGGGTTATACGGGTTGATTCCATATATCAATTTTATTCATTTACCAGAATCAAAATTGTTTACACTTTTTAAAACAGACATGTTTGATAGTTGGTACAACATCTCTTTTTCCGTTTCTCGTGGGCATAGGCTTCTGATTCGGTTAGCCTCTTAGGCTTGCGTTGTTAAACAAGTTTTTTTCAATCGCACCCTAAATCTTCAATGGGATTTAGGGGAGGTTACTGCGATGTCCATTCCTTTATCTTCAGCAACTCCTTTGTGGATCTCGACATATGTTCCGGATCGTTATCCTGCAGGAGTGTCCAAATGCGTCCGTAGCTTCACTTTCTTCACGGAAGGTCAAAAGTTTTTTGCCAATATTTCCTGGTACTGGGGCGAATCCATCGCTCCATCTACGTCATGAAGTTTTCTTGTTACCGATGTCGCAAAACATCCCCGGAACATGTTGGATCCAATACCGTGCTTAACAATATGGACAGTGTTCTTATCTTTATATACTTCGTTCTTCAGTCTCCAAACGTTCGTTAGTTCATTGCTCCGAAAAGTTCCAATTGCGTTTCGTCAGTCAAGGAAACCTCTCCGTACTTCATTTGTTTGTCTAGATGGCCCGTTGTGTACCTTAAGCTATTCTCCTTGTGATTAGTTGTTAGCAGTGAAATGCGTCTCGGAGTTCTTGCATAGAGCTCTTCGCGAATATTATACGCGGTATCGTAGCAAGCGAAACCTCCTTACTGGCAGCTGGTAGTTCTTTGGTGGTCAAGCGACGGTTTTTCTTCAAATTTCTCCTCGTGAAGCTTCTGGTAGTTGGGGAGAGCACCATCTTTCTCCCTCGTCTAGGTAGCGATTCAACTGCTCCTGTAACTTTATACTACCGTACGATGGTTCATTTGTTTCTTTCGAAGTACTCAACTTTATGCTATTTTCTTATATCTGTTCATTTGCTTACGTAAGCGAATAATGTCTTCTCTAGTTCTCTCGGGCAACTCTCTTTTCTCTGTTATCTTCAGCGACCTGTTTGTACCAATGGCAAGTACTTAATGCCAGTATGGAAAACATACAGACTAAGATGAATCAGCCTGATACTTGTTGACCCTGGACGCAGTGACGGTCATCTTTACTCAATCAATTGCCGGCAAAAATGATTGATTTCTTACAGGGATTTGAATAATTTTGATTTATAGAAATATAATAAAATTTGCATATGGACTTTAGTTCAAATATAATCAAACTGAAATTTGTCTTAAACTATTAAATGTGATCTTTAGTGAAAACGGTTCCATAAGACTCGGTCTTTTTAAGCCGTGCAGCAGAAACCGTTTGTGTGAAAACAGCCTTAGCCTACCTACTACTACCTTCATTCCAGTATTCCTTGAAGAGGCGATATTATTTTCCTATCAGTAACATTCTACCATCTAAATACCCGAGAACAAATTAAATTATAATACTTTTCTTCTCGACAGTTTGCAACGATAAATGAAGAGAATTGAACGAAAAGGACAATTCGGGCTAAAACCGTTCGCTAAGTCCCGCCAAATTTTGTAGCCATATATTTTGACGCGTCTCAAATGGTTACCATAAACTTTGGGAGAAGGCATAAGAAGGTCACAGGGCAATCATATCAGTACATCAGTTTAATAATACCCACCACTAATACTACAGTCACAACTAAAGGGGAAATCGATAAACAGTATACAGACCAAAGGCGTTCCTTTCGGTCAGTTAAAATACGATACGAGGGTTTACTGTATTTTTTGTATTAATAAAAATAACTGAAATTCCTAGTCTCTTAATACATATTACTATGGTGAGGGACTTTTTGGGACACCCCGACGGACCAAGCCTCATTTATGGAGCATATTCTGACTAAGGAGGTAATTGTAAATTTTCCGAATCACTTGAACGCCATTGAAAATTCTCCCACTTTAGGTTTTCTGGTCTATAAAACACCCCCTCACTCTTTAATGTATGGCGTACAGCAAAACATAATAAGTGAATGTGTTTTTAGTTTAATTTTAGGTTATTAAACATTCTGGATCAATTCGAGATAAGACACCTGAGATGCCTCGTCTTGAAATGTCCATAAATGAGGTGCTTATTCTTAAATTTGGGTTGCGCCAAGTGCCTAGTCTTAAAGGGGACGACTTTAGGTTTCATATTTGTTCCAATTTATGTCGAAAGACAGGTTTTCGTCAAACCCATTTCAGAGTTTATGTAATCACAAATCTGAACAATGTTTTTTAAATGCTATTCACATCCTTGGTATTTCTTTTGAATTTATATGTATATCCTTTTTATTTGTTCCATTTTTTAAAAAAAAAATTAATTCAAAATTTATCCTGGGTCTTGTAAAGATGACCCAATCCCAAATTTTCCGACCCTAATATAACATAACCTGCTTAACCTAAATTAGGTTGGGCTAAGATAAGCTAGGTAAAGTTAGGTTATATTAGGGTAAAAAAAAGCTTAGGATGCCTCATCTTTCCAAGATCCTTTTTCATTTCTTTGCGCAAGACACCAAAAAATAATAAAAACAACAAGAAAAATAAATTAGTCAGTGAAAGAAAAGGATCCTAATAATTATTAGTACTATATCCCCAATCACTCTCTCTCTCTCTCTCTCTCTCTCTCTCTCTCTCTCTCTCTCTCTCTCTCTCTCTCTCTCTCTCTCTCTCTTATCTTTTGGAAAATAATTGGAAGATAATCTTCAAATTGTTAGGTTTTGATGATCTTCCCCCTAAAGCCTTCATGGAGGAGGACGGGGGGGGGAGGATGTTCGTGATCCTTACTGAGCATTCCCCTAAAAGTACAAAGCAAATAGGAAGGAATTAAAGGCGACAAGTTATTTGTTTACTTTTTTCAGGTAGTATACGTCGCTCGAGAACCCCGTGACGTCATCTTCTCTCTTTATTCCTTCATGAAGGGAAATAAATTATATGATTACAAAGGAACATACGAACAATTTGTCGATTATTTCCTCGATGACAAAGGTAGGAAAAATAAATTTGATTGACTGTTTCATTCTTTGTAATTTTACAGAACCTCCCATTGAATTTTATTTCATTTTAGTATGTTTTGGTCCGTACTGGAAACATGTGCAGTTGGCTTGGGAGATGAGAGGACACCCGGATTTTCTTTTCATCTTCTACGAGGATTTGGTCCGAGATTTGGAGGGAGAAGTGCGCAAAATCGACGCTTTTTTAGGAACCAAACGGTCTGAGAGACAAATAAAAAATGTAAGCATCCTCACCTTCACTTAAACCTCAAACCTCTTGCAGTATTTTCCCAAACCCGCAAGAACGGGACAATTTTCTTGTCGGAGTAGATAATTCCATGTTCAAATTTGGTCCTATGTGTTATGATGGCAGGGCCTATTGCACAGTCTTATACGTGTGTCTGTGTGAACGTGCATGAATACATGTAAGTCAAAAGAGAAAAGTTTCGATTTCCTCCCGTATTGGGTTTATCTTCCTCCCCCCCACTCTCTCTTTGGCCCATTCTAGGCTACCATCAAACTTCTCTCAAACTCTCGTCAAACTCTCAAACTACCCTTAAACTAAAATCTAACTAACGAGGGCATTCGGAACTAAACATAGTTTCGAATAATTTTTCTGGAGAGATCACTATACTTTCCAAATCAATTGGGCACTAATGTCTCTCACTTAAGCTACCATCTTGCTTAGCTTTGCCCTGCTCGCGGGGTAATAATTCTAACATATGGAGTCCTTGTACGTATTATTTTCAGTATCATTTACGATGAAATTACCAGAGGTACCCTTTGACCAGGAATCTATACATCCCTGCTCCTGCGTGCTTTATTTTACGATACTACCTACTCTTGCTGGAGATATCCTCCCACCAGGGAAATATACTCACTTCAAACTTATACTAAACTTACCTTTACTATCCTTGTCAAAACCCTTTCACCACTATACTCTCTTACTTTTGCTCTACTAATCTATACTTCCTAACTTGTTATGTCCAATGTCCAATTTACGATAAATACAACGAGATTATTAATTCTCCATCGATACCAGGGGGAGATATCAATGCGAGGGGAAGACCCCCACTACGATGATCCTGAGTTTGAATGGACCGTAAGGCCTTCTAGGGTACTTTCTTTCCTTGTTACCTCTGTAATATTATAGAAATTCAAAAGAAAAGTGTATCTATTCCCCGATGGTGTTTGTCTATTCAAATGTATGTGATGAAAGATAAGCAATCTTACTGATGACTACTAAAGATAAGCTTTCTCTAAGATGATGACCCAGCAAAGATAAACTATCCTTAAAGAATTACGTGTGAGTTAGGCAAAAGAAAACAAATTATCCACAAAGGGGTGTTATCTTCTTTTCCAATTTACACATAAATCTTTACTCGGTCAATTTATAGATGGCGAATCTTTACTAACTTAAGCTAATTTTCAAGAGTAAAAGTAATATTATAAGGCCACTAAAACATAAAGAGTCATGCGATAGAAACAACCTCGACCACTTAATCACGAGTAAAGATAAGCCACATCTAAGTTGACCACTTAAAAAAAGACCCCTCTTTTTGTTTATAAGCTTTTCTCTACTCGATCCTCTCTTTCTACTCGTCTTTTTAATTACTTCACTCTTCGTTCCTTCTTTGATTCTTCTACTCACTAAGTTCATTTGTCATCGTTAAGGTGCAAAACCTTTCATCACTGTGTCGCTCGGATGAACACGCTTAGGATTCGTTTCCTCCCTTGGTAAGAATATAAGAAAAACAGGCAATGGCTTTGCCACCTTCCACTACAGGGGGGAGCTTGCGCTTTGCTGCTAAGATTAAAATTTAAAATCTGAAAAAAAAGCAGCCATGGTTACATTTTTATATATTTTCTGAACTTCGCCATTTATAATCATTTTAAAAAGGAACTCTAAACTAATTTTGGGGACTTCACCATTTGTAATTCTTTGGGTTTTAAAAAATTCACAAAATTATGATACTTATATTTATTTCTGAACTTAACATTTTTTTTTTTGATATTATAAAAGAATTATTAGAAATAACTTTGATAAAAAACATAAGTCATAACTAAACTAAGATGAAATCATTATTCAAATACTTTAAAAAAATCCGCTTCTTAAATCATAGAGTTAGTGAGAAGTCTCCAAAAGGCTAAATCAGTAGCCTATGCGAGGCAGCTCCCGTTCCCATTCCACAGTTCAATCCTACCTACCATCCTCTTCCATACATCTATCCAATCTATTCTTAAAACTCCCCAAGAAGGCCGCTTATATCACAAGACCAGTGCATTTATTCCATTCATCTACCACTCGATTTGTAAACCAATTTCTACTAATCTCTTTCCTAAACCTAAACTTGTCCAACTTAAACCGATTGTTACGCGTCCTCCCCTGTTTACTAAGGATAAGAACCTTACCTAGGACTCCCCTATGACCGGGTATTGCAAAAGTCCTGTTACACTCGTTACAACGTTCTTTCAACAAAGAACACAATGATAGTTTTGATGGTTACACCTGAACGGCGACTCCACGTTGCCGACGAAGTCCTTCCTCACGCTGTTGACGGAGGACTTCAGCTCGTTGACGTCGCTGTGGCGGTCCTTGAAGGCCTTGTCCTCAACATACGCCCACACGCCTAGTCGATGGGATTGATGTCGGGCGGCTGCGGTGATCAAAAGCAATTCGACCCCAACCACTCTTTCACGTTCTTGGGAGGTGTGAGCCGGGAAACCGTCCTACTGAAGGACTTAGTCCGCCTTCTTCGTGATCTTCCTCACCCAGGAAAGGACTTTCCTGGCTTAGGACTTTCCTGGCTAAGGTGTCCCTGTAATCGGCCCCGGTGAGCTTGTAACCGGCGACTCCGGCCGTTAATGGGAGTCGCCAGCTGGGCACGATTGAATAAAAAAGCTCCCTGTGACTGGCCGCTCCCATAATTCCTCCCTGTGGAGTTATACCCTAAGGTTTTGCCACACAGGTCACAAACTACACCGCCTTTGAGTCCCTTAAGGCGAGATACGAAGCTCAGTCGCCCCCATCCAATCCTTTCTTCATTGGCCGAAACACGAATCGGAACAACGCCATCTTCCACCAAGGTGAGAGCAAATAGGAGCACGTCCTCCTTGGAAGGGGGGGGGGTGCAGATAAAAATACCCTCCCCATTAATGTACCCTAAAATTAAAATAATCCTCGATAGTTTTTTAATCTAAATTATGGTGGGTGACGCCATTCGCCCCTTGCATCGTGAACGATATACTCCGAACGGATAATGAAATGCTCATAAAGATTAGAATGACAATCGCTGGTTGCGCAGACACCAGGGGTCGGTGGACAGAATAAAAAAATAGATAGAAGGCACCCGTTCCGCGCCAGGAGTGTGTTTATTATAATCCCCCCCCCCCCTCCGATACAAAAACTCCATCGGTAGGTTTTGAGAACAGGTAAGAGTGTGTATGTTATGATGTGAAGATGGGAAGGAAATAAGATCGCACGTTCGAATCTACGGGTGATTAAATCGGATTAGATTTACCGTTGATATATCATCCTAATTTTCATAACTATTTATGATATTACTATTTATTCCCTTCCCCTTCACTTACCTCTGACCCCCCCCCCCCCCCCCTCCTCCCTACTTAGTGAGGCGATAAACTTGGAGTCGGCGTCGCGACCGATGGGAAGCCAAATATTTCGTCCTTGTTCCAATATGTTTCACCTTTTTTAAGTAAATTCAAGGGGACTGCTCGTGGGGAAGATATCACTGCGGGGGGACCCCACTACGATGATCCCGAGTTTCAATCAATTGGAGGGGGGGGCTCTGGGGGGCACAGCCCCTTAGTATATAATCATAATTGTTTATAGAATAATGTTCCAACGTTTTTATTTAACTAAACGCGCATAATATTCAGGCGCGGGTGAACGAAACATAAACGCAACTTAGTGTCGTTTCGGCTGAAAAAAGAACACTTTTTTCGGCCGCGCCGCCGATCTTCAGGTTTACGAGTAAAACTATTCTCGTTAGTTATGGTTTTTATTATTAATAAATTCATGCTAATAAATAATCCAAAGAAGATGAATAATTATAATTATGAGATTGTGTCTGAATGCTTATATTTATTTACTAATTCATAAAATATGAAAATCAACGAAGTCAGAAATATTATTACTGATCTTTGGGAAAGTAATAGTAATAGTGGTTCACAACCTTCCTTTATTCAGGCGGATCCTGACCGGATAAAGGTCAGTATGACAATCGCTAGTGAAGCCCGAGGGCACCAGGGACCGGTCCTCTTTGAGGAGGTGCCAAGGAGTATCATGTTTTGAAACCAAACAGCGTTCAGGGGGAACCTTAGTCGCCCCAGGGTAGAGTTACCTGTTCCGCGTCAGAGGTATGTGTATATAGATACCCATACGCAGGTTTCATTAGAACAGAGAGTGTGATTGGGTGTTATGCTGCGAAAAAGGATGAAGACGGGTGAGGAAAGAAAGCAGTGTTGTAATTAGTTATGTGTGTGATGAGAAGTGTAAGATCTACCCACCCGAATACAGGGCTGAGCACAGCGCGTCCACCAATGGGTAGCCGGATCTCTACGGGCGCTGACGCCGGGATCGAACCCGGTACCGCGACGTAAGCAGACCAACGCCGTATCCACTCGGCTAGCAAGAGCACTACTTTGGGAAAGTAGTAATATGTGCTATTTAAAGAACATTAGTAATAGTAATATAGCTATGAATATTTGTATAGCGCTTTTCAAGCCTCCAGAGCTTCACAGAGCGCTTCTCTACCGACTAAGAAAGACGTCGGGTTTCAGGGCACCAAGAGAATGAAGGATATTATAAAAGGGGCATATAATTCCCCATCTTAATACAACATAGTCAACTTTGCAGCATAAACGACTACATGGAACAGGCAGTAAGGGGGGCAGAGAAGGGTCCCAGAGAGACCCTTCCCAGTGCATTTCAAGGAGCAGGGGGGTTGCATCCCCAGTGGAGACGAATACGGGATGAAAAGTTGTGAACGAGGCAATAAGGTGGAAGAGTAGAAGCAAGACGTCGAGTGAGTTACAGTAAGGGTCAGGGAAAACGAAAGCATGGAAGACAACCTCCAAACTCTTGTAGTTAAAGTGGAAGCGAAGCGAATACGGTTAAGATTACCGAGAAAGCAGAGAGAAGACGGAGAGATACGAGCTTTGAGAGGTGACAAACCTGAAGCTCAAATTTTTACCACCCGCCTTAAAAAGGAAATCAGCGAGGTACAAAGATTTAAGGAAATGGGCAATATTTTTCCACAACGAGCGATATTTGAATGAATTCCCACCCACCAGCATCGCTTTTGTTATGATCGAGCCTCTGAAAGTCTTCCTAGAGCCATTTCGTAGTGCCATTTAGTGCCATACACGGAGATATTTCAAGTCTCAGCAAACGAGACTGGAGAGAAAGATAGACTTAAGTACCAATATCAGGGAACTGAAAGACCGAGGTGACGCATGAGTGTGTCATGGTGAAGGAACAAGGTCAGCATACCTAAGTCGCGTGCTCTCAATTATTCTGACTTATGACCATATGAACTTACGACTTTCGAAACTGTCAACAATTCTCGGAATAACCTTGGGGTGACCTTGGCAATTGTATCATTGGGAAGAAAATGTAAAAAAAACTAAGGGTTCCAAACTTCGTTAGAATCGGCTGAATAGTTATGATGTTATTGCCAAATAATTCGCTGACTAACCTTGGAAGGACCTTGGCATTTATATCATTCGAATAAAATGTAAAGCAACATAAAGGTTTCAAATTTCGTGAGAATCGCCTGAATAGTTATGTTTTTGCTAAATAATTCCAGGACTAACTTTAGTAGGACCTCGGCAATTATATCATTCCAAAGAGAATGCAAAACAACATAAGGGTTTCAAATTTTGTTAGAATCGGCCGAATAGTAATATGTTATTGCCAAAAACCCATTGAAAAACTAAATTGGTTACCATCCGACCGACCACCGACATATTGACTTATAGAGTCGCGTCCACGCGATTCTAAACGGCGGACCAAGAACCGAGTCTTGTGGACTACCAAAACGCACCTTCTTCCGCCTAGATGTACATATTCCCGATCTGAATCGACTGAGTACCAAATAGGAGCAGAACTCGTCAGGGAAGGTTCGAGAAACTCCAAAGGAATCGTGAAGACGTTGAAAAACAGCCTCAAAAGCTGCAGAAAGATCAAGAAGTACTAGAATTAAGGTTGGTTGTTGTACGAGTAACCAAAGGGGGAATATTTCGAGGTGAAAGGACCAAGGATAATTTTATATTTTTTTTTTAGCCATCCCCCAGCCTGTTCTTTAATGGAGTAAGGGCCCTCTGCTGGGCTAAATGCTGGCGGATTATTTATCAGTCCTGTCCTGTTGTTTGGAGGTATTGAAATAGACTTTTTTAAAACTTTTAATGCCTATTTTTTCTATTCGCTTATTTTAGTCGCGTGGACGCGACTCTATAAGTTACTATGTCGGTTCGTAGGTCAGTCGGTTGGATGGTAACCATTTTACTTTTCAATGAGTTTTGGGGAAATAACATCTTAACTATTCTTCCGATTCTAACGGAATTTGAAACCTTTATGTTGTTTTACACCCTCGTTCGAATGTTACAATTGCCAAGGTCCTACCAAAGAAACTCTTATGTTTTTAACATTTTCTTTCGACTGATATCATTGTCAATGTCCTCCCAAGGTTAGTCCAGGAATTATTGGGCAGTAACATCGTAACTATTCGGTCGATTCAAACGAAATTTGAAACCCTTATGTTGTTTTACATTTCCTGTCGAATGATATAATTACCAAGGTCCTCCCCAAGGTTAGTCCGTGAATTATTAAAATAAAACTAAATATGGGTCGGATTGCCCCACTTGTTCAAAGTTTTGAAGGTCATAAAGTCATAAGTCAGAATAATTGAGAGCACGCGACTTAGGTCTGTTGACCTTATTTTCCTAACCTCTCTCCTCATTTTGCCAGTAAATTTAGATTCACTTGAATTATATATATTATTTTATATTATTTACAAATTTCTTAAAATCTTAACAGATTTCTCACCTTCGCTCAGATACTGTGAATCGATGGAATGAGAATTTGACATCGAAGCAAATAGAAAAAGCAGACGATTGGATGGCCAAGAATTTAACCAGATTTGGGGGCGATTTTCCCTACTATCGTCCGATTACAAAAATAAATAAAAGCGAATGGATAGCAAAAAATGGTTATTTGTAAATATTACCCGAATTTACGTTTAGTATTGACCAACATCCTCATTTTTCCGGTATATGTTATCTCACATGCAGAAGGAAAGGTTGGGATCGAAGAACCAGAATCAGATATGTTCAATATAAGTTAAAATGTTTATTATATTCTATAATGCGATCTATTACATTGGGCGGGAGTTATCTTCCCCCAATGAAGGCATTATGTTGATGTATCCATGTTTACGGCGATAGGTTCTTATGCAACTATAGCTGGATTTAAATAGAGAGCATATTAAAGATAATAATTGGGAGTTTTCTTTCTCATTTGTTTTATCGAATATTCCAGTCAATGAGATCACAAAACTTTTAGTTGAGAAAACAAATTCAGTCTTGTCGGACTTGTTTTGATTGCGGAGTGCGATTTAGTAGGGGTTTTTTTAAGATAAATATGCCAGTTGTGTATGTTACTTGGGGTTGTTCCATATTTTGCATCGCTTTTATGGATCCTAAATTCTAGTAATGATTTTTATGTCGGTATTTGGTAGGCTTTAGAGTCCGTGATGCGCTTACATGTGTCATTCTCTGCGTTTGCGCATTCTTTTATCTTCTACCGCCTGTCTATTGAGCCGTACTCCATGTCCAACACCTTATCTGATACCCCCCAACCCACTCCCGTGTCTCGGCTTTTCTCTTTCTTTATGGTTCATCCTTACGCCCCTCACCCCGTGTTGATGAGAAAATCGGACCCGCCTCTTCCACCCTTACCCTCTTAGCCTATTCGCGCTCGTCTCTCGAATATTGCTTACCAGCGTCTGAAGCAAAGTCTGATACTCATCCGCCGTCATCGAAGAGATTAGATTTCCTCGGCCGTCGCGCCGACATCGGTTGTATCACTTTGTTGAGTTGGTTTATTTCACCAAAGGGGGTGCAACTCTATTACCGATTTGCTGAGTTCGTTTATTTCGCCAGGGACAAGGGAGGGCTAAACTCATGTCCCGCTTTGTTGAGTTCGTTTATTTCACGAGGGAGTGCTCAAGTCTATTACCGGTTTGCTGAGTTCGTTTATTTAACCAGGGGGCTCAACTCTCTTACCGCTTTGCTTTGTTGAGTTCGTTTATTTCACCAGGTGAGACTCAACATTATTACCGCTTTGGTGGGTTCGTTTATTTCACCAGGGGGGCTCATCTCTATTCCGCTTTGTTGAGTTCATTTATTTCACTAGAGGGGCTCAACTCTATTACCGATGCTGAGTTCGTTTATTTCACCAGGGAGGCTAAACTCTATTCCCGCTTTGTTGAGTTCGTTTATTTCACCAGGGAGGGCTCATCACTATTACCGTTTTGTTGAGTTGGTTTATTTCACCAGAGGGGGCTCAACTCTATTACTGGTTTGCTGAGTTCGTTTATTTTACCAGGAGGCTCAACTCTATTACCGCTTTGCTTTGTTTAGTTCGTTTATTTCACTAGGTGAGTCTCAACTTTATTACCGCATGTTTAGTTCGTTTATTTCACCAGAGGGGGATCAACTCTATTACCGGTTTGCTGAGTTAATTTATTTAACCAGGGAGCTCAATTCTATTACCTGTTTGCTGAGTTAATTTATTTAACCAGGGGGCTCAACTCTATTACCGCTTTGTTGAATTCGTTTATTTCACAAATGAGGGTCAAATCTATTACCGCTTTGTTGAGCTCGTTTATTTCACCAGGTGGGACTCAACTCTATGACTTTTTTGCTTTGTTGAGTTCGTATATTTCATCAGATGAGCTTCAACTCTATTGCCCCTTTGTTGAGTTCGTTTATTTCACCAGACAGGGCTCAACTCTATTACCGGTTGCTGAATTAAATAATTTATTTGACCAGGGGATCAACTCTATTACCGCTTTGTTGAATTCGTTTATGTCACCAGGGACGGTTCAAATCTATTACCGCTTTGTTGAGTTCGTTTATTTCACCAGACGGGGCTCAACTCTATTACCGGTTTGATGAGTTAAACGAATTTAACAAAGCGGTAATAGAGTTGAGCCCCCTGGTCAAATAAATTATGTCACCAGCGAGGGCTCAAATCTATTACCGCTTTGTTGAGTTCGTTTATTTCACTAAGTGGGACTCAACTCTATTGCCACTTTGATTTCTCGAGTTAGTTTATTCTAACAGGTGAGACTCAACTCTATTACCGCTTTGTTGAGTTTGTTTACTTCACCAGAGGGGGTCAATCTATTACCGCTAGGTTGAGTTCGTTTATTTCACCAGGGGGACCTAACTCTATTATCGCTTTTTTTTTAATTCGTTTGGTTCACTAGCTGGAGGGGGGGTGACTTAAATCTATTACCGCTTTGTTGTTCGTTTATTTTACCCTGGGGTCCTCAACTCCGTTATCGCTTTGTTGAGTTCGTTTATTTTACCATGGGGTCCTCAACTCTGTTATCGCTTTGTTGAGTTCGTTTATTTTACCATGGGGTCCTCAACTCTGTTATCGCTTTGTTGAGTTCGTTTATTTCACCAGGTAAGATTCAACTCTATTACCGATTTGTTGAGTTCGTAAAATTCACCAGGAGATGACTTAAAACTATTACAGCTCTGTTGAGTTCGTTTATTTTACCAGGGAGAATTAACTCTATTACCGCTCTGTTGACCGTTTTTTTTCACCAGAGAGACTGAACTCTATTCTCACTTTGAGTTCTTTATTTCACAAGGAAGGGTAGGGGGCTCAACTCTATTACCATTTTATGTTCGTTTATTTTACCAGGGGGTCAACTTTATTACCACTTTGATGAGTTCGTTTATTTCACCAGGGGTGGGGGTGACTCATCTTTATTACTGCTTTGTTGAGTTTTGTTCACGAAGGTGACTCAGCTCTTTTTCCGCTTTGTTCATTTCGTTTATTTCACCTGGGGATTCAACTCTATTACCACTTTGATGAGTTCTTTTATTTCACCAGAGGGGGGGGGGGACTCAGTTCTATTGCCACTTTGTTGAGTTCGTTTATTTCACAAAGGGGACTCATCTCTATTACCGCTTTGTTGAGTTCGTTTAATCACCAGAGGGGTTCAACTATTTTGCCGATGCTGAGTTTGTTTATTTCACCATGGGGGCTAAACTCTATTCCCGCTTTTTTAGTTCGTTTATTTCACCAGGGAGAGCTCAACACTAGTACCGTTTTGTTGACTTCGTTTATTTCACCAGAGTGGCTCAACTCTATTGCCGGTTGCTGAGTTCGTTTATTTTACCAGGGGGCTCAACTCTATTACGGCTTTGCTTTGCTGAGTTCGTTTATTTCACCAGGTGAGACTCAACTCTATTACCGCTTTGTTGAATTCGTTTTTTTTCACCGGGGATAGCTTAAATTTATTACCGCTTTGTTGAGTTTGTTTATTTCACTAGGTGGGACTCAACTCTATTACCGCTTTGCTTTGTTGAGTTCGTTTATTTCACCAGGTGAGACTCAACTCTATTACCGCTTTGTTGTGTTCGTTTATTTCACCAGGTAGGGGGACTTGGATCTATTACCGCTTTGTTGAGTTCGTTTATTTCACCATGGGGGTTAAACTCTATTTCATCTTTTTTGAGTTCGTTTATTTCACCAGAGAGAGCTCAACACTATTACCGTTTTGTTGAGTTTGTTTATTTCACCAGGTGAGACTCAACTCTATTACCGCTTTGTTGAATTCGTTTTTTTCACCAGGGAAACCTTAAATTTATTACCGCTTTGTTGAGTGTTTTTATTTCACCAGGTGGAACTCAACTCTATTACTGCTTTGCTTTGTTGAGTTCGTTTATTTCACCAGGTGAGACTCAACTCTATTACCGCTTTGTTGAGTTCGTTTATTTCACCAGGGAGGGGGACTCGGCTCTATTGCCGCTTTGTTGAGTTCGTTTATTTCACCAGGTGAGACTCAACTCTATTACCGCTTTGTTGAATCTGTTTTTTCACCAGGGAGAGCTTAAATTTATTACCGCTTTGTTGAGTGTGTTTATTTCACCAGGTGAGACTCAACTCTATTACCGCTTTGTTGAGTTCGTTTATTTCACCAGGGAGGGGGACTTGGCTCTATTACCGCTTTGTTGAGTTCGTTTATTTCACCAGGTGAGACTCAACTCTATTACCGCTTTGTTGAATTCGTTTTTTTCACCAGGGAGAGCTTAAATTTATTACTGCTTTGTTGAGTGTGTTTATTTCACCAGGTGAGACTCAACTCTATTACCGCTTTGTTGAGTTCGTTTATTTCACCAGGGAGGGGGACTCGGCTCTATTACCGCTTTGTTGAGTTCGTTTATTTCACCAGGTGAGACTCAACTCTATTACCGCTTTGTTGAATTCGTTTTTTTCACCAGGGAGAGCTTAAATTTATTACCGCTTTGTTGAATCTGTTTTTTCACCAGGGAGAGCTTAAATTTATTACCGCTTTGTTGAGTGTGTTTATTTCACCAGGTGAGACTCAACTCTATTACCACTTATTGATGTAGCTTATTTCAACAGGGGTGGACTCAACTCTATTAATGCTTTCTCGATGTCGTTTATTTCACCAGGGGGAAGGGGGACTCAACTCTATTAACAATTTTTTGAGGTCGTTAATTTCTCCAAGGGGGCGTTTGCATCCTCGAGATTGTTGAAAGCGCGTCCTTATGAAATCCTCATCGCCACCTCAATTGATAATGTTAAGGCTGTTTTATATACCCCACCCACCTACAATTCCAAACTCACCTTCATTAACAGCCTTTTGTGCATTTATATTCTTTTCCTCCCCATTTCCTGCAAGTACCTTGTCTGTAAAGACTGCTTGACAAATCCATTTTACCCTCGAATCTAAAGGTTAAATTTTTTAATTCGAGTTTAAACTTAACTTCTTCGTTATTCCGTCAATGTTTCCAATAAATAGGTAACAGTTGGGGTAGTAAGCAGTGTTGGATCCAGGCTAAAATATTTGGAGCGGCTAACCTGAATTCCTCCTTCTGAGGAGTCTGAGAATAGGTCTTTGATGATTAATAAGGGTGATCATAGACAGTATTGATAAAAATAATAGTAACTCATAAGATACATTAAATCACAATGGTTTTAAAAAACTGTTTTTATATATATTCTATATGATTACATTCTTTCTGAATAGCAGAATACAAGTATCGGTTAAACAAATGGGTCGGAAATTAGGGGGGTGGGAGCTTTAGCCCCCCTCAGCCCCTCCTGGATCTGCGCCTGTTAGTAAGGTTTAACACATCCTTTTACAAGTAGTTGGGCCTATCATGGCAAGGGGATGGAAAAGAACAAAAATGTGAAAGTAAAAACGAGTGACAAAACTGCTATATCAAGCGTAGATGCATTCAAACCCCCGGATAAAAAAATCGCACAAAGAACGCTGGTACTTGAACGTCTCTTGCTCTCACGAAACTATCTGCCTTCCCCCCAAAGAACGGTTATATTATGTACTTCCCCAAAACAGGTTAAAAATCAGTGATATAATTTATATTTTATTGAACTTGTTAAAAATAACTGCAGCTTTTTCTTAAAATGCTGTCTAGGAATATATTACATTAGTGTTGGCTCTCGAAAAGTATAGTGCAATGATATATGACAAGATTTAATATAAAGGAGGACAGAATCCACAGTAGGAGGCTAAATTTGCCGTCGTTTCGCTCCTCTCGTGACTCGAAGAAACCCGAGAAGAGAGAAACGTTAGCAAATAAAATCTTCGGTTGTAGTTTCTCTCTTCGTTTCTACAGTTTCGGATCAGATTGCGAACAGATCGATCATTGTAGGTGTATTTGCGAACAAATCGAGGATCGTAAGTGTATTTACGGACAGACCGATGAATGTAGGTGTATTTGCGAACTGACCGATGAATGTAGGTGTATTTGCAAACTGAGCGAGGATTGTAGGTGTATTTACGAACAAATCAAGGATCATAGGTGTATTTACGGAAATACCTTGAATTGTAAGTGTACTTGTGGACAGACCGAGGATTGTAAGTGTATTTGCGAACAGACAAATGATTGTAGGTATATTTGTGGAGAGACCGAGCATTGTAGGTGTATTTGCGGGCAGACCGAGCATTTTAGGTGCGTTTGCGAACAGATCGAGGATCGTAGGTGTATTTACGAACAGATCGAGGATTATATGTGTATTTACAGAAAGACCAATAATTGTAGGTGTATTTGCGAACTGAAAGAGGATTGTAAGGGAATTGGCGAACTGACCGATGATTGTAGGTGTATTTGCGAAATGACAGAAGATTGTAGGTGTATTTGCGAACAGACCGAGAATTTTAGGTGTATTTGCGGTCAGACCGAGGTTTGTAGATTTATTTGCGGACAGTTCTAGGATTGTAAGTTTTGTAATGGACAGACTGACGATTGTAGGTAGTAGGGAAATCGATATCCCACCCTAAGATCAGAGGCCCTGTTCGGTCACCACAACGTCCTGGAGCTAGGCAGTGTAACCCGATTACTTACCCTCCCCCTCTCTCCCCTCGATCCATAGGCCGCCAGACGCCTCCTCAAACCACGAGAAGTACGTATCAGCAGATTTCTGTGCCAGCGACCATAACAATACGAAGGAGACCAGGTGCAATAACATGGGTTAAACAGGCACTATTTACCCTAAGATTTGGGATCTAATTTCGCGTCATATACAAAATTATAGGAGCGGTGACCAAAAGCCAGAAGATACCTTTAGGGCTAAGTGAAAGACGCTCGGAGAAAAGTCGTTAGAGGAAGAGGCTTAATACATAAGCCCCCTTTCCCAACCCAGTAGGTTGGTGAAGTATATGGCGGATAACTGGAGAAGAACGGGGAAGATCGAGTTAGAGATCAACACGACGAAGTCCGGCGGCAGTGCCCGGCAATCAAAGAAAGGAACAGAGAAGAAGCTCATTCTGAGCGAGTTCCTGGTGGTCACAACGAAAATTAGCATCTTGTATCGAGAAGATCGAGTTAGTGATCGACACGACGAAGTCCAGCGGCAGTGCCCGGCAATCAAAGAAAGGAACAGAGAAGAAGCTCATGCTGAGCCAGTTCCTGGTGGTCACACCGAAAATTAGCTTTTGTATTGAGGATCACTCTCAATCAACTTTCGTCAGAGAAACCCCCTATCTCGGTTTGCAACAAAAACCAGAGATAGTCGTCACCATTGAGGAATACCCAAAGTGAACTCCCTCAACCCCCTCCCCCAGTCCTCAAAGGATTCACGGTTTGCTCATCGCTCGTCAGTGCGAACCATCTCAAGATTAACCGGAAGATTAGAAAAATCATACCCTCACGGTCCCGTTGTCTAAATCATCTGACTAAGACAACGTGCTTAACGCCATCTGTCGCCCTCACCGAAATCACCTGTTGCTTCAAACCCGTCTCCTTGCCAGTCAAACGGCTGGGCGTCTGTGAACACGCCCACGCGTATAACCGCAAACCATTTTTCCGTCTGCATAAGATCCAAGGTCAAGGTCATTCTTCAGCTGCATTCACGTGTGTTTTTTTAAAGGTAAAGAAATTCAATTATTTTTGTGTGTCAATTAGCGTCCAATATTAAAGTGAGCTTGGGATCAACCATTACTTGATAACAATTTGGTTTAAATTAGCAATCCTAACATAGACTCGTTTATTCAGAGCTGTATAGTTTTTTTTAAGATTTGACTTTTTTTTATGTTGCAATTAAAGATATATTTTTTTAGAAGTATTTAATTCAATCCTCGAAATTCTGCATATGGCACTAGAAATCCCCAAAGATTAAATAACGTAAAATAATATAGCACTTTTAGAGAAAACGTAATCAAGGAGTTATTCAAGTGTGTAACAAACCTACGTACGTACACACCAACTCGGCCCTTACAATACCACGACATAGGTGTATTTGCGAACAGACCGAGAATTATAGGTGTATTTGCGAACATCCCGAGAATAGTATGTGTATTTGCGAACAGACCGAGAATTGTAGGTGTATTTGCGGTCAGACCGAGGATTGTAAATGTATTTGCGGACAGTTCGAGGATTGTAAGTTTTGTTATGGACAGACTGAGGATTGTAGGTTGTAGGGAAATCGATATCCCACCCTAAGGACAGAGGCCCTGTTCGGTGTATTTGCGAACACCCCGAGAATAGTATGTGTATTTGCGAACTGACCGAGGATTGTAGGTGCATTTGCGGACAGAATGAGGATTGTAGGTGTATTTGCGGACAGTCCGAGGATTGTAAGTTTCTTTGTGGACAGACCGAAGATTGTATGTTTATTTGCAGACATACCGAGGATTGTAGGTGTATTTTGAGGTCAGAACGAGGAATGTAGGTGTATTTGCGGGCAGTCCGAGGATTGTACGTTTCTCTGTGTACATACCGAGGATTGCTGGTATATTTTCGAACAGACCAAGAATTATAGGTGTATTTGTGAACACCCCGAGAATAGTAGGTGTATTTGCGAACTGACCGACGATTGTAGGTGTTTTTGCGAACAGTCCGACGATTTTAGGTGTATTTGCGATTAACCTGAGGATTATAGGTGTATTTGTAGACAGTCAAGGATTGTAGGTGTATTTGCAAACAGACCTAGAATCGTAGGTGTATTTGCGAACTGACCGACGATTGTAGGTGTTTTTGCGAACAGTCCGACGATTGTAGGTGTATTTGCGATTAACCTGAGGATTATAGGTGTATTTGTGGACAGTCAAGGATTGTAGGTGTATTTGCAAATAGACCTAGAATCGTAGGTGTATTTGCGAACTAACTGACTGAGGATTTGATCTCAATCAAACATTGTATTTAAAATCTTCTCCAAATTGGGGAAGATTTTTCTCCATCCATTTATTCAATTTCTCTATTTGCTCAGCGCTGAAACGTTCCTTCCAGTCGCCAATTTTTCCTGAAAAATAAGTTTAATTTTATTGTTTTATTTTGAAAAGTAAAAATGGGATGGAAGAAGCTTCATATTATTTATTTTAAACAATTACATCACGAATGTGTTGAAGTTAGACGAATTTGAGAATATGTGTGAGAGGTACACACCCGAATAGACAAAAGAAGAGACTCGGGGTGCTAGGGCGCACAACTCTTCTGTATCTACGAAATATCTTTCATGGAGTGAGTTAATTGAGGGTTCCGTCCATTTTCAAAATTCCCCGAACGGATGATGAAATTCGTATAAAGAGCAGACTGACAATTGCTCGCATTCGAGCTCACAGGGGGCCGATCATTTTTGAGAAAGGGAGGGGGGCATGAAGAGCAAGAATACTGTGAGTTAACATCCTCCAGTGAGTAGGGAACCCTTCATGCCCCAAGGGTTGGGGGTTGGGTATGCAACCTCTTTCATGAGGTTCTGGAATGGCAGAATGAGGTGTTGTGATTGAATATGTTATGAGGTATGTGGATGGGGCTGCCTGCATCACGCATCCGCCTCAGCGCGCCACCAACCAGCGACTAACTCCCTACATTAATTTACCCCCGCTTGGAATCGAACTCGTTAACAAGGCGTGGAAGTCCTTATCTAATGGAGTGAAGAGAAGTAATAAAGAAAAACGAGGAAGAGAAGAAGAAAAGTAATGAAGAAAACAAGAGGGAGAAGAAGAAGAGTAGTAATGAAGAAAAATAAGGGCGTATAGAAGAAAAGTAATGAAGAAAAACGAGGAGGAGAAGAAAAAGAAAAGTAATGAAGAAAAACGAGGGCGAGAAGAAGAAGAAGAGAAGTAATGAAGAAAAACGAGAAAGAGAAGAAAAGTAATCAAGAAAAACGAGGAAGAGAAGAAGAAAATTAATGAAGAAAAACAAGAGAGGGAAGAAGAAGAGAAGTAATGAATAAAAACAAGGGCGAGAAGAAGAAGAAAATTAACGAAGAAAAACGAGGGCGAGAATAAGAAGAAAAGAAATGAAGAAACTGAGGGCAAGAAGAAGAAAAGTGATGAAGAAAAAGGTGGGAGAAGAGGATGAAAAATACTGAAGAAAACCAAAGCCATAAGAAGAAGAAGAAAGTAATGAAGAAAAACAAGGGCGATAACAAGAAGAAAAATAATGAAGAAAACGAGAGCAAGGAGAAGCAAAGTAATGAAGAAAAACGAGGGCGTGAAGAAGAAGAAAAGTGATGAAGAAAAATACTGAAGATAAACGATGGCGAAAAAAAGAAAATTAATGGTTGAAAACGAGGGCGAGAAGAAGAAAAGTGATGAAGAATAAAGAGTGGCAGAAGAGGAAGAAAAATACTGAATAAAACCAAAGCCATACGAAGAAGAAAACAAATGAAGAAAAACGGGGGTGAGGAGAAGAAAATGATTAAGAAAAACGGGAGAGAGAAAAAAAAGAAAAGTAACGAAGAAAAACGAGAGCTTGAAGAAAATGAAAAGTAATAAAGAAAAATGAGGGCAAGGAGAAGAAGAAAAGTAATGAAGAAAACGAGGTCGAGAAGAAGAGGAAGAAAGTAATGATGAAAAACGAGGGTGAGAAGAAGAAGAAAAGTGATGAAGAAAACGAGGTCGAGAAGAAGAGGAAGAAAGTAATGATGAAAAACGAGGGTGAGAAGAAGAAGAAAAGTGATGAAGAAAACGAGGTCGAGAAGAAGAGGAAGAAAGTAATGAAGAAAAACGAGGGTGAGAAGAAGAAGAAAAGTGATGAAGAAAAAGCGAGGGCGAGAAAAAAAGAAAAATAATGAAGAAAACGAGGGCAAGAAGAAGCAAAGTAATGAATTAAAACGAAGGCGTGAAGAAGAAGAAAAGTGATGAAGAAAAAACGAGGGCAAAGAGAAGAAGAAAAATGATGAACAAAAACGAGGGCGAAAAGAAAAAGAAAAGTAATAAAGAAAACGAGGGCGAGCAGAAGAAGAAAAGTGATGAAGAAAAAACGAGGGTGAGAAGAAGAAAAGTAATGAAGAAAAACGAGGGCGAGAAGAAGAAGTAAAGTAATGAAGAAAATGAGGTCGAGAAGAAGAAGAGTAAGAAAGTAGTGAAGAAAAACGAGGGTGAGAAGAAGAAGAAAAATACTGAAGAAAACGAGGGTGAGAAGAAGAAGAAAAATACTGAAGAAAACGAGGGCAAAGAGAAGAAGAAAAATGACGAACAAAAACGAGGGCGAGAAAAAGATAAGTAATGAAGAAAAACGAGGGCGGGAAGAAGAGAATAAGAAGAAAAGTAATGAAGTAAAAGGAGGGCGATAAGAAGAAGAAAAATAATAAAGAAAAACGAGGGCAAGAAGAAAAGTAATGAAGATATGCGTGGATAGAGAGAAAAATAAAAGATATGAAGAGAATCGAAAAATATGTAATGGAACTGAAAACTCACATCGAGACCTACAATCTTAATCCCTGGGGCCAGGAGGGTATAGTTAAAGCCTCGGGGGGGCGGGGTCCAAACTCATTTAAATATCCATCCTCCCCGACAGATTTGAACCCCATTACTGGTAGTAAATCCTTGAGGGGGTTCTAAACTAGTTGAATCTTAAAGAAAGGTGGATTAAAGAAGCCTATTAACGACTAGAACACTTTAAAAGTATAGTACAGTGGAACCTCGGTTTTCGAATTTGATTCGTTCCTGAAGGCCGTTCGAGAACCGAAAAGTTCGAAAACTGAAACAATTTTCCCCATAGCAATCAATGTAAAATGGATAAATCCGTTCTTGGACGCCAAATGATTGCTTATTCAAACTTTTACAACAGTACATTTGAAGGAAAGTTCCGGTTGGTGCGTGTGTGAGATCATATTACCTTCAAATTGATATCTAAATCTTTTCCGTACGATGAGTAATAGCGATTATATATTCAATTATGTCTACCGGGTAAGGGTCGTTTTGTCGATTTTGGGCCCTCGAGTGAAGGTTCAGCGTCAATAATTCGGTAATCTTCGGGAAAGGGTGGATTTCATACACCGGCCTGAAGAACGTAAGGACCCGCCCGGCGTCTAAAAATATCTAATACTGTAAAATTTAGTTTTATTTTACAGGACAAACCTTGCCTCGAAGTTCAAAAATCGGGTCGAACATTTTAGCGCCCAGTCCGACAAAAACCTAATTTTCTCCCGAAAAGTTTCATCGGACACGGAAGGGATTTATACATTAAATAGAGATCAGAATATGCCATCTAACGGTGTATAACACATTATCCACCGCGTGGTCCCTCGGGTCGAAAAAAAAGCGTTATATGCGAAAATATAAAATTTCCAATTTCTTCTCTCGGCTTTTTTTTGGCGAGATATCGCCGAAAACCCGAAAAAAACAGGAACCCATGAATAAAAACCAGGATTATGGGACAACCTTGATAATATGTATATAAATGGATGGGAAATTTCCTCCCCTTTCGAATGACCTCGGTTTCGTTCAATTCGCTAAAATTTGGCCCAATTATTTTTAATCGATATTTTCGATCAGAAATTATCGATGAAAATGCACCAAATTACGTAAACGAATATTGTATAGGAGCATCTTGAGGGTTAAATTATTTTTTTTTTAATTTAAATAGGCCTAGGATTTAGTGATCCGAAATCCAGAAAAATCCAAAATCCGGCACGGTCTTGGTCCCGAGGAAGCCGGATTTGGGATCTTCAACCTGTACCGGCAAAATCAGACAAAGTTCTTAGCGTGTATACTCCGAGCGCGGGCTGAGGCAAGCTTGACGCCACACGCCCAGTCACTCAGTGGTCATGTGCTGCCCGCGTGGGATTGTTGGCTTGTTCGGCAACCGAGTTATGGTACGACAACTGGGGCAATTTTTAGTTCAAAATTTTGTTCGAAACGGGAGCCGTTCGACAACCGAGGTTCCACTGTACTGGACGCCCTCTTCCCTGAACTCATTGCAATAAAAACCCAGAGGTAGAAAGAAGTCATGCAGAATAACTCCACAAACGGGCCCCAATTAGGATAGGCTTCATTTCCTAATTCTACAAAACATTTAGAAATGAAGCCTATCAAAGGTTGAGCCTCGTTTTTGGGTGGTCACACTGTATTATAATAGAACCCCATTTGATGTAAATAGTACAGAACGTTTATTCCAACTCATTGTAAAACTGGCATGAACGAGACTGAGACTAGAAAGAAGCCATTGCAGGCAAAGGACCCATTAACAGTAGGCTAGTGCAGGAGGGCCTACCTTTTCTGAAAAATCCCCCTTCCTTTCCCTCAATTGCCTTCTCGAACAGAACATTGCTATGCGAAGTCGGTTGCTTCTCTTTAAACCGGTCTTTCATGCTGTCGAAGTCGGTGAACTTGGAAATCTGCAACGATCATTATTAACCAGGGACAAAAAAGGAGGTTATATCGTCGAGGACAAATTGAAATTTGCGTAATCCTAGGGAGACATCGGGTACATCTATTTAGAATATGAGGGTAGAAAGAGAGTTACAAAGAAAGTAAGTACTTCAAATTATATACACCAATACGTATAAGATATAGGATAGTAAATATGAGAAAGACAAAGAAAAGAAATAAAGCACATAAATGACCTAGTATTTAAGATATACCGTGACAAAAACTGTAATACCAAATTGACCGTAACTATCCGAAACTGGTGTATTTTTAACTTGAGTCTACAAGTTCGCATAAAAAAGACCCCATATTTAAGAATGCACCCTTAACCAGGTTGAGTTATTTAAATTAATCGATTTGTGAATTATTATCATAATTATATTAATGATAGTTAATAATAATGCTAAATACTTGTGCATGAATATTAAATGTAAAAGAAAATCTTGGCAAAATCTTAAAGAACATTGCTTTCGTATATTGTTTTTAACTGAAGGAAGTAAATTGTAAACCAACGAGGGCATAGTAATTAGTAGAGAAAGAATGAGAGGAGTGACAAACAAAAACAGGAAAAGTAAATATATGTATACAAATACTAGGATAATATAAAATATTAATTATCGATAGGCCTACAATTGCATACCACGTCAAACCAGATAGAGAAGCTGGTAGATGGTATTATAAATCTTTATGAACATGTTCGTACGAATAACACACACTCGACAGTCCGAACATAAGTATTTCAAGTGATTGGGCAAGTTCCCTCAATAGATTTGCCTTCATGATGCAACGATACAATGTTATCCCGAGTATCTTTGGACAAATAACTTACGGCTTCAATCTCTTTGTCAGTTCGTTTCGTGCCTAGAAACTTGTCTATTCTTTTGATTTCTTTCACGGGGTCATTTTTTAGGTTTTCATAGTAAACAAGGCAGAGGTTAGGATGGTTTCTCTGGTCCCAGGCTTCTTTCACATTCTCCCAGTACGATGCGTAGGGAACTGCAAGGAAAAGAAAACCCTGTAGTTTCACACCTCTAGACTGATCAAGGGATGTGTAGCTCATGGGTGGGCAACCTTTTTAAGTGGGTGTGCCAAAATTGGCCCAAACTTTGCTACACAATTTTCTCACGTGCCAATACTTGACTAAATCACAATGAAAGGATATAAAATTAAAGATGTTCTTTTTATTCATTCCCAACCCTTTATGATGCATAAAAATTACAAGGAAAAGATAGTCATTTTACCTAAAAATATACATATTATATTAAACAGAATTGAATCTTTATCATTTCAAGCAGAAAACAACAAATCCAAACTAGAGAAAGAAAAATTGTGGACCTTTTCATTTATTTATCATCAATGAGACTTCTGCTGCTGCCTCACTGATAACATAATTTATAACAGGTTGTAAACAATGCGGCTGCTATATAAAATAAATTGGAGATACATTTATTTAGTTTTCTTAAGTTAAGCCTTTGACTTCGCGTGCCGGTAGAAGTCGTTAGTGTGCCACGTTTGGCACGCGTGCCAAAGGTTGCCCAGGTCTGGTGTAGCTAAAGTGGTGTCAGTTTTGAGTCCAAGGTTATAATTTGGGCTTCGGTTTAATCTATTTATCCGGATCTTAGTCGTAGTGTGAATACTTAGCTTCACGATCGTCAACATTGAATAAAAAAGCTACAATGGGATAAAATTGGTAAAGACGTTGAAATATAAAGGCCTGTTATTAAAATCTTTTGTCTCTATGTTCAGGAAAATGATATTAACCATAGTTAACCAAGGCGGGATATATATATATATATATATATATATATATATATATATATATATATATATATATATATATATATATATATATATATATATATATATATATATATATATACAAAACCTAGATTAAACTATGAGAGGAAAAAAAAGATTTGCCCTTATAAAAAAAGAACAGGCGTGAATAAATCTAAATGGGCATTGTAATTTAATACTTTAAAAAGCAGGTTCTAACTCTGAATCATAAATTTCTTTTTTTCTTCTATATATACAGAAGGTGGCAAATTATATTAGTCATTTGTAAGAGAAAATTCATGATGTTGCAGTATGACTTCCTAGTTGGGATAATGATACGTTCAGTCTTGGTAGTAATTTTGAACGATATCATATACATTCTGGTAGTTAGAGAGAGGTGGAGGAGTGAGTCATAAACGAAGTTATACTGGGTAAGGTGGGGTGGGGGAAACACCGACCTATTAGTAGAAAAACCTGCATAAAAATTCAATTTTGTACCTGAGCGAGTGCAAACTGTGCCCGAAACAAACTTCACAACATGGCCCACCTATGGTATACTCATAAATCCTCAACTCAGAAAATAAGTGTAATTTTTGGCACTTCAAATTTTTTGGGGGGACCTCGGTCGGTGTTCTCCTACTGCAGAGGAACACCGACAGGAGTGTGGGGAAACATAGACCCTTATTTTTGAAGCTCATAAAACAAAAAACATTGTTGTTTTTTTTTGCCTGAAATCAACATATATTATAACCCTAGCCACCCCCCATCATTATTAAGGGATGAAATGAAAAATAAGCACATAAAAAAATAACATTTATTTGACAAAACAAAATTAACTCTGACAGAGAAAAATAATTTTTTGAATTTTTATGAAATTTTATGAATTATTATCAACTATTTGAACCAGAGAGGGAAGTTAAGACACCTTAATAAAGTATATTTGAGCAACTTATAGCCTAATTACATACAAATAGAGGGAATTCAAGACATAAAACTATATACAAATAAATACCTTAGCCTGTAGGCTACTACAGGCTCAAAGTGCATGTTGAAGGCAATCAGAGGGGGCACACCTTAACCAGGTCGGCCTGCCTCTTGGTGGCACCATTAGTGGTTACCAGGACACCCTTACACTGTCCTGGCTCGACAGATGCTTCGTCCAAGATGGTGGGGAATGTAAAATTGGCCAAATCTTTGCTACGAAAGCTGATTTCATGCGGAGGAAAGAAAGATTAAACTTCCCATCCTACATGATGGCCAAAACCTGGGCAACATAGCACACCAATGTGCCCACGTTCCTTCCCTCTTCCAGCTTCAGTTCAACAAGAACAAAGTCCCCCACCTCAAAAAGAATTGTAAACTGAGATAAAACCAAACAAAAAATAAATATATATGCCAGATTAGGCTAGTCCTGATAATGAATTATGATAATTGATAAATTTTGGCTCCAAAAATATAAAGTTCCTCATCTCTGGCCCCTTCTCAGCAAAAGGGTATGGCAATTCTATCCAATTGTCCTCGCCCTCCACTTCATCTGAGTATTCTGAGGAGTCATCAAGCTGCATAGGAACATCATCAACGTCTTCCTCCTCACCATCTTGCTCTAGAGGGACAGACTCATGCGCCTTGCACACTTTTTCTTCTGTCCTAATGCTCTCTTTTCAGCCGCTGCCTTCTTTTTCTCCTCTATCTTCTTCTCCTTCTCTGTCTTCATCCTCAGATATGTGATGGCCTCCTCATTCTCAGTCAGAATGTAGGCCCGTACCCTCTTACGTCCCTTTCCATAAGGACAAGGAGCAGCCTTGGGGAACGGCCTGACACTCTCTCGGGTGATATCTGGGGAAGCAAAGTTTGAGCTGCTAGGGCCTGGAGTGGCAGGGTCAGCAGTGCTAGGGCCTGGGGTGGCAGGGTCAGCAGTGCCAAGGTCCGGGAGAGCAGGGTCAGCAGTGCTAGGGCCTGGGGTGGCAGGGTCAGCAGTGCTAGGGCCTGGAGTGGCAGGGTCAGCAATGATAGGGCCCGAGATGGCAGGGTCAGCAGTGCTAGGGCCCGGGATGGCAGGGTCAGCAGTGCTAGGGCCTAGGGTGGCAGGGTCAGTAGTGCTAGGGCCTGAGGTGGCAGGGTCACTACAGGTGCTAGGGCCTGGAGTGTCAGGGTCAGCAGTGCTAGGGCCTAGGGTGGCAGGGCCAGTAGTGCTAGGGCCTGGGGTGGCAGGGTCATTGGAGGTGCTAGGGTCCCCATAGGAGCAGGATTCCACCATTACATCAGCAGGGGACACGTCATCATCTGGATGCATGGGAGACGGATCAGGAAGGTCTACTTCTGAGTTATGGCCTTCAGCTAGCCCTTTCTTTCCATCGGAAGAAGTTGGAGTAACTTCTACTGCAAAATTCACAGGTGGTGCCGGTCGCTCTGTCACCTGTGCTTCTACAAACGCATCATCTGGAAAGATGTTGCGATTGATAGGCCAGATACCAGTCGACATGAAACTACCGAGGATGTTGGAGGGGGTATTGGCTTTATTCCAAGCCTCAGAGGCAAACTCTGGCAACTGGTGCACTGTTATATGCTAGTTTGGCTGCATGAGAGAGTGGTCGTTCAGTAGGCCATGCAGAAACGTCTTGAAGGGACCAAACACACTCACATCCAATGGCTGAAGTTTGTCTGTCGTATGCGGAGGCAAGGTAACACTCACGATACCATGCTTGATCGCAAACTCCACAACATGAATGTTCATGTGACATTCAGCATTATCCATGATAAGAAGAATCTTGTTGTCTACAGAAGAACCAGACTTCTCATTTCATATTAGCAATTAGCTATATATTACAGTATTTTTACAGTATTTAAACCCTTGTTAGTATTTTAAATAATTTTTTCAAAAATCGTAGTGATGTTGGGGTATACCGACCGCCATGCCTCGAATACATCCGGTGGTGAAAATCTTTTTTGCAAATTTAATATTAATCCTAGAGTCATTTTAATAAACTAAGTCACTTATATAATAGTTATTTCTTGTGCTTATAGCATAATGACACTGATATCGCATCATAATTCACTAAAACCACCTTCAACTTTACACCCCTAAAAAACACTGTTCCACTTCATTTAAATGCACTAGTTCACCACCACTATTTATTTTCATGCTAATATACATAATCAGTCACTTTTTGTTATGTTTTTGCAAGTATTTCAAAGTATACCGCCACATGTTGGCGGTCGATGTTCTCCCGCACCACCATTATTTTTCACAACAATGCCATGGTGGCCACTTCGAAAGGACGCACTTCATTTCACTCGGTAACATGTCAATATGGCTAAATATCGTAATGAAACTTAACTCAAAACAATCACGCCATATTCACCGACGTGAGACACTATATGAGAACCGTGAAAAATAACAAGAGACATCCGCAAAATCAATTTTCTTACCTGGTAAACACAGACGTTATGATGGCGGAAATCTGTTGCTCGCGTGTTGTTCACTGAGGATGGGTGCTGTGTTGGTGGTGAGTAGCGGCGGGCAATTTGAAATAGTTATCATACTAGAGCATTCGTTCGGTATTCTCCCTTCTCACCCTATTGCAGAAGTCCTGTTACACTCGTTACGGCGTCCTCAACAACGGACACAATGATTGTTTTGATGCAGTTAGACACGTTTTTATTGTTTTAACATATAAATATGTGTTTAAATTTAATATTAATCAATTTGCCGACCTCGACGACAAGTAAGCGCTCCGGGCGAGAACTGAAGGACGCGTCCTTCCTCATGCTGGCCCACACGCGGCTGACGGAGGACTTCAACTCGTCGACGTTGCTGTGGTGGACCTTGCAGGCCTTGTCCTCGACATGTGTCCACACGCTGAAATCGAGGAGGCGGAGGTCGGGCGACTGCGGTAGCCAAAAATCCTTCGACCAGAAGCTCATATTCGATCCGAACCACTCTTGCATAGTCTAGGACGTGTGAGCCGGGGCCCCGTTATGCTGAAAGACGTACTCTGCCTTTCTCCCACAGGGCAGGACTTTCGTGGCCAAGATCACCCTTTAATCGTTCTCCGGTGAGCTTGTAACCGGCCGCGAATTACACCGGCGCCATCTTCTCGCCATTCGAAGCCACGACAACGAGTATAATCATAGAGGCTGGGTGCTTGGTCGTGCACACGTAACGGACCCCGCAGACGTCCTGGCCGAAGCTTACCACGTGGTCGTTGTGCTTGTTGATGACCGGATCGAGCGTGAAATTTTTTTCATCAGAAAAAATGAGAATTCAATTGCCATGACTCTTCAAGTCGTTGAGAAGCCGATGACAGCGCTCCCGACGTTTGTAGCGAAATTTGAAGGTGTAGCTATGCGCACGGCCATACGGGTCTATATGCAATGGTAATAATCCCAGTATACAAGAAATTCCGCCAGAATTGTGGCCGAAAGACGATACTGACGGAATGTTCGCGTCTTGTGGCTAAAGAATCGCTTCGCTTCAAGATAGGAATTGCTGTAATGTCACCGTCGGTCCTTCGGCACCCATTACTGATTAAACACTTCGCAGGAAACTGCATATCATGAACAGATGGTGCAGAGTGGCATGCAAAATTCTTTTGTTCACGTCTGTCCACAAATTTACCCGGCTACAGTAGGCGAGAAGAAACAAACAGTGCCTCATGAAAGAATGGAAACGCGTTATCTGGTCAAACTAATCACGTTTCTGCCTGAATGCGAATTATGCCCAGTATTGTGTTCATCGTAGGGGACTTCAAAGAAGACTGCTTGCAGGGTACGGTTAAAGCTAGAAGAGGCTCTGTGAAGTACTGTGGGCGTTTTAATTATGCGGAACGGGGTCCTTTGGGTGGCGTGAAAAACAATTTGGACCAGTATGTATACATCGAGTTGCTAGACTATGTTTTACCGTTTGCCCTTCATCTTAACGTTGAACGTAATATTCTAATCCGTCTTCCAGTATGACAACCCCCGCTAGAACTGTAACTGATTGGCATGATGAACATTCAAAAGCAATCACACATATGGAGCGACATGCAAAATCGCTGGATCTGGACCCCATAAAAATCTGGAGGAGTAGCTCGAACGTTTCAGATGTCAAGGACGGCGTCCACGTAATCTGGCCAAATTTCACAATTCCTTGATGCAAGACTAGCGGAACATTGATGTATCCTACATTCAGAACCTCATCAAGTCTAAGCTACTTCGAAACGCAGTTGTTATCTTGTCCCAGTTAACTATTTTTGTTCGGCGAACTTATATAGAAGTTTCAATACAATGTGTTATGGCATCCCGACACACAAAAGTGTTACATACCAGTGAATCAAAAGATTTCATTCTTGCATTAATTATATAGGGTGTTCCATAAAGAGCGCCGCATTTGAATTGGGCGACATTTTGGGGTTTTGAAGTTTGAAGGCATGTTTTTATCATGTTTGCCATTTCTCTTCACTCCGATTAATACTTCTTTGTTTTCAAAATACTTGTGCGCCAGGGAGCAGTTTACAACTGCGCAGCGCGTTCTCATCGAGAAGACATTTTACCAAAACGGAGAAAGTGCGACGCAAACCATTCGAACATTTCGTACCATTTTGAGGAGACATGAAGCACCCAATGAGTCTACGATTTGCAGACTAATGACGAAGTTTAAAACAACTGGTTCAGTTGCAACGGCCAATTCGACTGAGCGAAATCGTTCTTACGGGGCAGAGCAAGAAATTGCTATTGTGCGAGACAGTGTCCCTCTGAGTGCGGGAAAATCGATTCGTCGACGTTCGCAGCAGTTGGACATCCCGACCACTTAATTACATCGAATTTTGCATAAAGATCTTCATATGCATGCGTACGAAATTCAACTATTCAGCCTTTTCCGCCACCTGACCACGGGAGGCGGAAGCAGTTTGCTGCCCCGGGTTGTGGAGAGACTTGCAGCCGACGAAAATTTTGCAAAGAAAATCATCTTCAGTGTCGAGGTCCACTTCCACTTGAGTGGACTTGTCAATAAACAGAACTGCCCGATTTGGGGAAATGGAAATCCTCGACTAATGCAAGAGCGTGAAATGCATCCACTGAAAGCGAATGTCTGGTGTGGTTTTTGTGCTTGCACTGTTCTTCTTTGTGGATGATGAAGGGAATGCAGTTACCATTAATGGAGAACGTTACCGAGACATGATATTTACCCAGTTAAGGCCGAACTTGGAAGATACGGAGATTAACAACCTCTGGTTTCAGCAGGATGTAGCGACCTGTCTCACTTCGCGCAAAACGCTTGCATTACACTACGAAAAATTTCCGCAACAAGTGATATCCCTGCATAGTGCCAGGAATGGCCACCGAGGTCCTGCGATCCTACCCCTTGTGATTTCTTCTCATGGGGGTAAGTGAAGTCACAGGTATACACCAACAAACCACGCACAATTGCTGAACACAAAGCTAAAATAAGGTGTGTGATTGGAGGCATCGAGCCACACATCTGTGAGAGTTATCGGAAGTTTCGAGAAACGCATAAATGTATGCAGACTCAGTGCAGGTGAATATATGGCCAACATTGTGTTCCATACCTAAACAGGAGACATAACTCATTATAAATATGCAGAATATAACCATGGTTATAAAAATTAGTTTCAATTATTTACCTTTCAAATTAGGCGCTCTTGATGCAACACCCTTTATAAACTGGTTATCAGACCTCACTTATAATATGCGGTTCAGTTTTGGAGCGAAAACAACTTTAGATTGCGTTCAACGCAAAGTGACAAACCGCAAGAAAGAGAAACGGAATAATTTTTTCTTCAGAAATGGTTAATTCTTACTTTGAAAAATTCCATGCTGGGGTGGGATTCAAACGAACACATAAAGGCAGTGAGCAACTACTTTGATCTCAATTAAAGTGAGACTTTAACGATTCGGATACGCGGAAGAGATCAAAGCAGTTGCTCGCTGCCTCAGTGTGCTTGGTTCGAACCCCACGAATTTTTTCGAAGTAGGAAATAACTATTTCCGAAGAAAAAATGATTCCATTTTGTCTTTCTTGCGATATGTTGGAGTTATTTCCTCATTCCCTTGCGCTCATGATATATATATATATATATATATATATATATATATATATATATATATATATATATATATATATATATATATATATATATATATATATATATATAAAACACTTGTCTTGTCTCTCTCTGGATAAAAACCTACACTTCGTTGTTCAAAAGTCTTCTTGAATCAACCCTTTTGGGGGTTGAGGATGGTAGCTCTGGCGATCAGCGTCTTAGTCATATAAGCAATGAGCGCTTAATGACACAGGTTCAAATCCAACTTCTTTATTTATTTTCATATAACGGTTAAAATAGTTTGTCCTATCTTTTCGTTATCTACATCTCCCATTTTATTCTTAAGCTTTTATTGGTTCATGTGATATTCTCCTAAGTGTTTTTCCGGGTTGTGTTACCAATTTTCATTTCCTTGGGCCTTTAAATACATTTATAAATCACGTGCCATGTGATTTTCAATTTATATATTTGCAAAAATTCCGTACAGGTGTGGGATTTGAACCGTGCACACTGAGGCAGCGAGCAACCGCTTTGATCTCAATTAAACAGTCCCTTAGACCGGTCACTTGGCTACGCGCAAGACAAAAATCTTCCGAATAAACAAGCTTTTAAGGTACGTTTGGCAAGGTCGATCGGGACTATGAAAGAGAAAGAAATAATTAATAGGGAACTATATATATATATATATATAAATATATATATATATATATATATATATATATATATATATATATATATATATATATATATATATATATATATATATATATATATATATATTTAATAAAACGCATATCTCCCACGGACAGGGTGGCGCATGGCCAGAGACACTTCCATTCCACCATTTGCACACATTATTCGCTGCTTAACCAAGGTGGCCCACATACTACATTTTCCCATTCATCATCAAAGTCCGGCTATCCGGTTTCCCATGAAAACTTCATTACCTGCGTTTGTGTGTCACCCTACACAGCTGGTCCTCTCATAACTATTCGTCTCCATTCATTCCTATCCCTAGCACGCCTTTCTGCCTCCTGGATGCTCAGGACCCGTCCAACAAGGACATCTCTCGTACCCTCCATCCATCCCCTTCTCGCACTGCCACGCTGTCTCCTTCCTATCACTCGAGATCTATACACTCTCTTTACCAGCCTTTCATCCTCCATTCTCTCCATGTGGTTATACCATCTCATCACATCTCTATCAGCTCTTTCAAACAAACTTAATTTACTTCCATATCTCTCTCCCACTCTTTCGTTTATCAACCTGTCAATCAACCTCACACCACAAATACTTCTCAGACATTTCATTTCCATAACTTCAACCTTCCTCTTTTCATTCTCACTCAACGCCATGTTTCACATCCATAAAGATCAGTGGGAACCACCACTACCTCATACAATCCCACTTGCACCTACCTGCTCATTCTCTTTCCTTTTGTGATACTACTTATCGCACCATATGCTCGCATTACCTTTTCCATTCGCTGCAATCTTTCATTTTCACCCTTTCCATCAACTGCCAGATCCACGCCCAGATACTTAAAACACTGCACTAATTTCAGCCTCCTCCCATTTAGACTCACTTACTGGTAGCCCACTCATTCCTTCCCTATTGTACCACATTACATTACTTTTGCTTTCATTCACATTGAGCTTCCTTCTGTCACACACAATCCCAAATGCATCGACCAGTGCCTGTAGTTTCTTTTTTGATCAGCCACCAGCAATGAATTCTCGCCAAAGAAGAATTGTGCTACCTCGTACATCTCTCAATTTTTACTCACTAATGCTGCACCCCTACCTCCTACTCTTGCTTTCACCTCTCTCACCACGCCATCCATATACAGATACACATCCTTGTCTGAGTCCAGTTTTTACACTGAACCAGTCACTTTCCTTTCTCCCAACCCTCACACATGGTTTACAGTCATAATAAAAGCTTTTGATAGCTCTTATTAGTGTGTATTCAATCCACAGCATTCTCAATACATTCCACATCCCCTTTCGGTCCGCTCTGCTCTGCGCTTCCTCCAGATCCATAAATGCCATGTACATACTTTGATTCTTTTCTAGGTACTTCCGCGCACCACCTAACTTTTTCACTCAAGAATCGTCCATATACCTTTCCAGGCACACTTAACAGACTTATACCCCTATAACTACCACGCTCAGTTCTTTCACCCTTTCCCTTGTAAGTAGGAACAGTACATGCATTCCTCCAATCTTCCGGCACACAGACCTGGTCCATGCATACATTAAACAACCTTACTAACCACTCTACCACACACTCTCGCCCGCTTTCAGCATCTCACTTGTTATCCCATCCATACCCACTGACTTTCCACTTTTTGTCCTTTTTACTGCCTCTTCTACTTCCTTTTTGCTAATTCTTTCACTCTCTAATTCTCACTGATGTCATCCCACCTCTTCCAAGACATAACAGCTGTACTTCTCTACTATGTTCACATTGAGCACATTCTCAAAATATTATTCCCATCTCTTCCTTACTTCTTCTCCTGTACTGATTACTTCACCCATTGCATCCTTTATTCTTTCTCACACAATTTAGTTCCTTCCAAAATTGTATTTTTTATCCTCTCTAAAGCACTCAGACACTCTTTCACCCCACCTATCATTTGCTTCTCTCTTCAGTTCAGCCACTCGATTTTTCCCCTCCTGTTTTCTGCGCTTCTGCTCTGTCTATACCTGTTGAACAGTTTACTCTTCTCTTTCACTAACTCTTCCACTTCAGCGTTCCACCATTCACTACCCTTACTAACTCTCATTTCTCCAAGCACCCTAATTCCACATGCTTTTCTGGCAGCTTCTTCTATGCTCTCACGCATCAACTTCCACTCACCTTCCACGTCCAAACCTTCAGACTCTCTTATCACTTCCCACTCCATTGCCACCAACTCTTTGTATTCTTCCTTGCACATCGCTGCTTTCGGCTTCTCCACCCTTTCCACCTCCTTTTTTGGCAAGTTCCTTCGTTTTCCATCCCATTCACTCTTTACTCTTACTTCTGCTATCACCAGGTGGTGGTATGATAAGTCTCCCAACATCCCCTTCTTTACATCTACATCTAAAATTCTCTTCACATTATCTCTTCCTATCAGAACATAATCTAACATGCTTCTTTGATCCTTAATCAACCCTTTATCCCACCTTCCTACCCAGACTTTCCCAGGTATACTTCCTGTGTTCTTTCTTTTTAAAAACATGTGTTGCGAACTACCATCTCTCTTTCAACACACATTTCTACGAGCCTTACACCATTATCATTCACTCCCGGCAACTGGTATCTCCCAACTACCCCATTCACTACTCGATCACCTACTTTTGCGTTCAGGTCAGCCATTAAAATACTTTCTCATTTACATTAAAACCTTGCAGACATCCATTCAGCTCTTCCCAAAACGCTTCTTTCACACTTTCAGGTTCACCCTCATGTGGTCCATACACACTCACTATCACCCACCTTTCGCATCCGAATTTCACTCGCACCCACAACACTCTTGAATTTACCTCCTTGCACTCTCTTACACACTCCCACACTTCCTCACTCATCCGTACCGCCACCCCATGCTTCGCTCCCACTCTCTCATTTACTCCGGATTTTATCGCTTTCACCCACCAAACAATTCTACACCTTTTCTTTTCAACTTGGTTTCGCTCAGGGCCAGAACATCCAGTTATCCTATTTGAAATAGAGAACCAATTTCACTTTGTTTTACATTCTCTCCACATCCACGCACATTCAAACACCACAAACTGAGGCGCCGGAGTGGACTCAAGGTAATAATCTGATCCACACACCCTCTCCCCTTACTAAATCCCCCTTGTTCCTCTCTAATCATAGAGAGCTTAATTTTATCTCACGGGAGAATTGCAGTTCGTGCAGTCAGCTCAGCGAGTCTTTAAAATACTAAACGGTTTCCATAATATAAGGTACAAATTGCTATTTGAATTAAATATCCAAGCGGTCACTAAGGGTTTATTAACAAAAGATAGCACAAAACCTTTACTCGTAAAGAATTACTGATATGGAATAATTTATCCTTGTAAGCCGTTGATAGCCCTACAGTCAATATGTTTAAGAATAAAATTAATAATTATAATTTAAACTAGAAAATTACTTAAAAAGTAATATTGTTATAAGCGATATATAATTTGTACTGTCTTTTCTCGACCTCTCTCATCTTCTCTCAGGCTTCTTTTTATTTTATTGGACTGGCCTCGAGTCGATCTTTCCTAGTCCGCAATTCTATAAATTAGACCAAGACATTTACAACGTTGAAAATATCATCTTCTCGTACACCAACTCGTGTTAGTCATGCAAAAAAAGCATACAGGCGCAGCCAGCAACAACTGGCAACCCAAAGATAGCGAAACTTGCCAACCACACACTCTCATCGCTCCACGCCAAGTACCAGCCTTCATATCAATCTCCAAGAAGCTCTAGATTAACGCGAGCTGCAAGCCCGCTGACTTTAAGCCACCAAGAAGAATTCTATCACTACCCCCCCCCCATCCCCCGGAGTACTGACAGGAAAGTGTGGAAATATTATGAAAAAATACTTCCATACATGTTTTTTAAGAGGGCAGTAAGTGGATAACTTTAATCAATCACAAATATTAGTTTCGTCCATTGTTCCATGCAACAATTATCCTCTCTCGCTCGTTAATTAAAAATGTGATTATGTGAAATTAAATCATATTTGTTTTAGCAGAATTCTCGTCCGATCGACTTTCAAAGTCATTTATAAATGTAGAAATTTCATTTAATCTTAAAATGAAAAATTTATGATTTTAGTAGAAATCCGTTTGTTCTAGTAAAACTTTCCGCTGGATGCACAAATAACAGATCGGGATGAAATCATTAAGAGTTTTATATATTTAAATAAGTTAGCCACAAAACCACGAGTTTTTTATATTAAAAAGTATAGTGAATTGGGTCCAAGTTGCTCATGGTTTGGGCCTGGACTTTGACCCCTGAGTTTTATTTTTATCTGTTTCTTTGTTTCTGTCTTTCTCTAGTCAATAAAGGTCCTTTTACCCGAGTTTTTCTTAACTATACCCCATCCGGGGATGCGAAGCTGGGTTACTTCAACTTGTGTTTGTGAGCCAACTTCATATGCTTATCCGGCTATTTCCGGTAGGCAAGTTTTAAATCCAGTTGGGTATTTATATATATATATATAAAGAGCGCGTCCATTTTTTTATGCGTAAGTTTCTTATTTTAGGAGTTAATTCGATGGCACGGCTGAATTCACTCTTAAATTACACTGTTTAACAAAATTTCACTTTTGTCTTGTCTTTGAGTTAGAAGTGTTATTTCCCAATTGTGTGTGGCTCTATTAAATAAAAAAAAAGTCAATTTTAATCCCTAAACTTTGCTTTTTTGGCTAAGACATTGAATTTTTAAATTTACCCATTTATGGTAAATAACATTACTTTGATGCAAATAGTAAAAATATATAAAAAGTTTCAAGGGCTATGTTTTTTTCAGTTATGGTGTAAACATGATATACTGTATTTAAAAAGTTATAGAACCAGTGTAGGGAAATCGATATCCTACCCTAAAACCGGAGGCCCTGGTTCGGTCACCGCAACGTCCTGGCATTTGGCAGTGTAACCAGATTACTTAACCCCCCGCCCTCTCTTCCCTCGCCTAGCGGACCACCAGAAAGGCCTCGCACAACCAAGACATGCACGAATCATCAAATTTGGGGTCCGGCGAGCCTAACATTGGTTTAACCGGCAATATTTTCCCTAAGAGTTGGGATGTAATTTCACTTATACGAAATTGGAGGAGCGGTGACCAAAAGCCAGAAGATGCCTTTAGGGCTAAGTGAAAGACGCTCGGAGAAGAGCCGTTATAGGAGGAGGAGGCTTAATTCTTAAGACCTCAATCCCCCCCTTCCCCTAACCCCAGTGGGGTGGTGAAGTATATAGGTGGATAACTGTAGAAGAAGGAGGAAGATCGAGTTAACGATCGAGAAAACAAAGTCCGGCTAGAGTGCCCGGCAATCAAAGAAATTGACAGAGAAGAAGCTTATCCTGAGCCAGTTCCTGGGGGTCACACCGAAAATTAGCATCTTGTCTCGAAGAAGCTTGAGTTAGTGATCGAGACAACGAAGTCTGGCGAGAGCGCCCGGCAATCAACGAAAGGAACACAAAAGAAGCTCATGCTGAGCCAGTTCATGGTGGTCACACTGAAATTTAGTTTAGCTTGTATTGAGAAACAAGCTCAATCATCTCTCGTCAGAAAAACCCCATATCCCGGTTTACAACAAAACCCAGAGATAGTCCTCACCATTGAGGAATACCTCAAAGTGGACTCCCTCAAACAGTCCCCATTCATCAAAGGATTCACTCGTTTGCTCATCGCTCGTCAGTGCCAATCCCTCCAAGATTAACCAAAAGATTGGAAGAAGCATACTTTCACGGTCCCGTTGTTGAAATCATCTGACTAAGACAACGTGCTTAATGCCATCCATCGCCCACACCGAAATCACCTGTTGCTTCAAGCCTTTTTCCGAGCCAGCCAAACAGCTGGGGTGCCTATGAACGCGCCCATGCGTTTGACTGCAAAAAGATTCGTTTTTCCACATAAAAATTCCAGGTCAAAGTTCGTCTCCAGCCGTAGTCACGTGTGGTTGTTTTAAAGGTAAATAAATTCAATTATTTTTGAAGGTCAATTAACGTCCAATATTAAAGTGAGCTTTGGGTCAACCATTACTTTATATTCATTTGTTTAAATTAGTAAGTCTCACTTAAACTCGTTTAATCCATAGCTGGATAGTTTGTTTTGTTAGCTTTCACTTTTTTTTATGTTGTAATTAAAGATCAATTTTCTTGCAAGTATTTAATTCAATCCTCGAAACGCTGAGCATGGCACTAGAAATCCTCAAAGATTAAAATAAAGTAAAATAATAATAATATAGCACTCTTAGAGTAAACGTAATCAAAGAGTTTTTGAAGTACGTAACAAATCTATACGTATGTACACCATCCACTCGGTCCTTGCAATACCACGACAAACAGTAATACAGTAGTAATAGTTATTATTTCCTTATATTTTTTTTGTTTCTTTCGTGACCTGGACAGCAAAGACAGTTCTATTACATTTCACATAGATTCAGCACTAATTTGGTGAAAAATATACTGTCGAGCTTTCTAGAATTCTTTATATGTTTGAAGAATTTCTAGAACATTCTGGCAACGTAAATGACTATAAATACAAAGAATGTCTACGCAACAGATCAGTTTAACTCTTGCCGTCACAGAGCAGACATGATCACCCGTCATTGATAGAAGCATTCGTCACACATGACACCAAGAGGTTGTAAGCATCCAACAGGCGCATTTTGCTATATCTGTATAGATAGAGGGGAGTAGGAAAAGGAGCGAAGAAAAAATAATAGCGTAGGCGAGTTACGAACAGCTTCCCGCGTCGCTGGACCACTGTTAGCCAGCGGCGAATCCACTCGACCATCCTGTCTCTAAAAAGACTCATTCAAACTTGGCTTTTAAGCCGCTCGCCTGCACTTCTCGTACGCTATACAACCCCCCTCCTAGAAACGGAGCATATTTTGAAGAAATGAAGAGAGCCGTTTGGAAATGTTATCCAAGGGCAACGCCTCCCCTCCTGGATCTGGGCACCATTGTAGGTAGAGGGGAGCTGGAAAAGCAGCAAAGAAAAAATAATAGCGTAGGCGAGTGGCGAACAGCTTCGCGCATCGCTGGACCACTGTTAGTCAGCGGCGAATCCACTCGGCCATCCTGAGTCTCAAAAAATACTCATTCCAACAAGGGCGAAAAGAGCGAAAAGGTACTCTGTAGAGAGATCTGCTAAAATGTGTGAGGTTTACAAGGCATATTTCGGCATGCCAATCGGAGATCAAGACAAACCTTGGGCACCTCATTTAACCTGCGAGCTCTGCAAAAGAACTCTGGAAGGGAATATATATATATATATATATATATATATATATATATATATATATATATATATATATATATATATAGTGCTGACGTCCTTGTCTTATAACTGCCTCGCTTTCCCCATAATAAGGCTACAAACACTCCCAAACTACAAAAACCAAGTCACAAAATGGCGTCGGTCAGGAGAACACAACAGCACAGACGTCTCACTACCGCGGACAAGCTGACACTGAACACGTGCTGACAGGCTAAGCGGGGAAACTGAGGGATGTAGTGACGTCATGCAGCTGGCCCAAACTTCTGACTAAATTAAATCACCCTCATCTATACCATTCTTTTTTAAACATAAGTTTAGTCCACCCCGCTAACCCGGCCTAAACCTATATATATATATATATATATATATATATATATATATATATATATATATATATATATATATATATATATATATATATATATATATATATATATATATATATATATATATATATGTATATATATATATATATACGACACACGCGACTGGAAAGGTAGCATCGATTTCAAAAGTCAAAATATCGAGAAAGTGGGTTTGTTGTATGTCAAACTTTACATAATAAACCAGCCTATACGGAATGGATTGTTTTGCAACGATAATAAGAGCTAGTGGGTAAAAAATAGTTTGTAATAAAGCAAAAAAAAAAGTAACCAGTAAATAAACAATGCCTTTCTATAGTTCGATTTCGGCTTCACTCGGCGAACACAATTCATTGGCAACCGAAAATAAGTTATTTTATTCAATAAGAACAAAGAAAATTTACGCCAAAAGAATAAATAGTGTCAGATATATAATATTTAGGAGAGACTGATAATCAACTTCAGAAAAAACATAGAAAATAAAAAAACCCTATCTTACCTGTCTTTAGAAACAAAGGAAAGCTGTAAAAAATTTACGCTTAGGATTGGCTAATGACTGTGTTTAATATAGATCGCTAATTCCACCAAATAAAATTCTAAACCAGCCCTCCCCCCCTAATAAACTAATCAGACAAATTACTACATACAACACAGAGAAGAATCCTATCTCAACTCAGCTTAGACCACTCCACTATACACCACTGGCCACTCCACTATACTCTAAAAATGCAGACACAGAATAAACCTTGTCCCAACAGCAACAAACACCAGAGACAACATCAAACAACCTACTCATAGACTGCCAAACCATACACTAGCACGCACTACACACAAAATCTCCTCTCTTATGGACCTGTGGATTTATCTACTATAGTCCACTGGCCACTCCACTATACTTCAGCAATACAAAGACTCAATAACCTCGCCCCGACAACAACAAGCACCAGATTAGACTAAAGCCGGGACAACATCAAACAACTACTCATAGACTGCCAAACATCACACAAACACGCAATACCCACAACATCTTTATCAAGGACCTGTGACCCCACTGATGAAGCGTGTTGGCCTGCGTAGGGACCTCCCACCTTACACTTGAAGGTTAGGGGGCCAGACAAGTATGGTAAAAGGTTTCGAAAGGTGACTACAGTCGCATGGCCTATTCTAAGGGCGGGAAAGACGACATCTTTAGATTTGTAATCGAATTTACAAGTAAATAAAACAAGAGTTCTATTTCCCCTTTTTATTGCCACATATTAAATAAAGATCATTAGGAATGGTAACTCTTAGATGTCTCATCGAGCCCACCAAATGGTAGTTCAAGTTCAGCTTGGTAACTAGGTTGCAGCCTACATCTGAACGATTGCGTGCTCTCCAAGCCACAGCTGTCCTAATGGCCGCTGTTGCTACCGCATCCCGACCCAAATGCCAGCAAGAGGCTTTGCTATATTTCTTCTATACAACTTCACGCTCCTCTATCTTCACCACTTTACAGATTTCTCTTTACACACTTTCATCCGGTGGTGACCTCGTTGTTTTCTACTTTAAATTTCGAAAAGGCCTATTTAAGAGGGGAAGAGAGAAAAGGAATCGTCCGCAGAGGGACCTAATAACAGTCATCTGGGGTCGACAAATGCATTTTCTCCTTTGACAGCAGAACAGACCTAACTTGTGTTAAGGTTTGTTTATTTTAGACCGTATACAAAAAAAATGTGTTTGTAGACAGCACATTAAAGGAACACCCAAGTTATTTTATACATTATAGGTGGAAGAACCGACGCCCCTACCTTCCCGTCCATCGATCGCACAATTTCGGTACCTGTGCCTTTGCTGACAGGTACCAGAGGGGAGCTTTTAAAAGAAAATCTATTAATCAGAGAGGCTTATACACGACCTTCAGCTGAGCTTCTTTTGCAATTCATGCCAAATGGTAAACCATAAGCACCCCTACCCCCTACCCTCTACCAGAACCCAACACACACAGAACTACCTTGACTCTTCTAGACTTTGAAGAAGAAAAAGTTATGGCCATATCGCGTTTGCGCCAAGAAACCTCAACCCTAAACTAAACCTATAGGGGCAGGTGTTGTAAAAGAATTAGCCCCATGAAACCTATAGAAGCAGATGTTGTAAAGAATTATCTCTATGAAACCTATAGAGGCAGGCGTTGCAAAAGAACTGGCTCTATAAAACATATAAGAGCAGGTGTTATAAAATAACTGGCTCTATGAAACCTATAGGAGCAGATGTTGCAAAGAATTATCTCTATGAAATCTACAGGAGCAGGTGTTGTAAAAGAATTGAGTCTTTGAAACCTATATGAGCAGGTGTTGTAAAAAATGGTTCTTTGAATCCTATAGGAGCAGATGTTGCAAAATAATTGTCTCTTTAAAACCTATAGGAGCAGGTGTTGTAAAATAAGTAGCTCATATGAAGCCTATATGAGCAGGTGTTGTAAAAAAATTGGCTCTATGAAACCTATAGGAGCAGATGTTGTAAATAATTGGCTCTATGAAACCTATATGATAAGATGTTATATGATAAGATGCTAAGGCTCGCATGAAGCCTATATGAACATATATTGTAAAAGAATTGACTATTTGAAACCTATAGGAGCAGGTGTTGTAAAAAATGGCTCTTTGAATTTTATAGGAGCAGGTGTTGCAAATGAATTGGCTGTTTGAAACCTAGAGAAACGGGTGTTGTTAAAAGAATTGGCCCTGTGAAACCTATATAAGCAGGTGATGTCAAAGAATTTCCATTATTAACCCTATATGAGCAGGTATTGTAAAGTAATGAGCTCGTATGAAACCTATTTTAGCAGGTGCTGTAAAGATTTGGCTCTATGAAACCTATAGGACCAGGTTCTACAGAATCTAGGACCAGCAAAGACCCTAAGGTCCGCTCGAGGCTAGTCCGCTACACTAAATCAAAAACTACGATACACCCTTATCTACGAGTGTATCTCTAACATGCTATATTTTTTTTATTTTAATACTATCTACTGTACACACTTATCTACATGTGTACATTATCGTGCAATTTTAACTAATCAAACTAGGGGTCGGGGGAGATAGAGTTTTTCTTCTCATCTTCCGCAGCCACTCGACTGCTAGTGGTGAAAAGCTAATTTAGGGATAGAGACTACTTATAGGATAGGCGGAAAAGAAATGGGACATCTAAGCTACACATGCAGAGAATCGCCGGCATCATTTTTAGTCATCATAATTTCATATCCTTAAACCTCCGCTCCAAACTCTGTCTGCAAGGACGTTTAAATTCACAGTTCTCAACTACGTTATATTTAAACTATTCAAATGCACGTCGAGACGATTTTTGAACATATTAACCGAAGTGCTATCTACTACGTGGGTGGGCAGCCGATTCCAATTTTGAGTAACTTTAAATGTAAAATAGTTTTGGGCTATACTAGTGTTAAAACGCTTGTTCACTAATTTTAACCCGTGCTGACGAGTATTTCCCCTATGATCCAGTTCGAACAGATTGCGAAAGTCAACGTTTGAGAAACCCTTTAGTATTTTAAATACTTCTATTAGCTAGCCACGTAATCTTCTGCGTTCTAGCGATGGCAAATCTAAAGCCCTGAGCCTTTCCTCGTATGATCTATTCCTCAGCTCTGGAATTAATTTCGTAGCCCTACGCTGCACTCTTTCTAATTGCGCGATATCTTTCATTAAATATGGAGCCCAAAATTGAACAGCGTATTCGAGAAGTGGCCGCACAAGGGATTTATATAAAGGTAAAATTACATCCTTAGATTTGAAGGTGAAATTACGCGCGATATAACCCAAAACGCGATTTGCTTTTTTACACGCATCCGCGCATTGCTTCGAGAATTTAAAATCGTCTGAGACTAATACTCCCAAGTCTTTTTCTAATTTAACCGCGTCGAGGACTTGGCCTTTCATGGTATATTCTACTCTTAAATTATGGCAACCCAAGTGCATTACCTTGCATTTGCTTAAATTAAATTCCATTTGCCACTTGTCTGCCCAATTGGCAATCGAGTTTAGGTCCCCCTGCAATTTATCGACATCCGATCTTACATAGGCACGATTGCCCAGCTTCGTGTCGTCCGCAAATTTCGAAATCCGACTAAGTATGCCTTTATCTAAATCGTTAATATAAATTAAAAACAATAAAGGGCCTAAAACAGAGCTCTGCGGTACCCCACTACTAACGCTGGCCCAATCTGAACATTCCCCATTTATTACCACCCGCTGCGAGCGATCTTTCAGCCAATTTCTAATCCAGTTTAAAATCTTACCAGTCACCCCAATCGCTTTAACTTTCATTAATAACCTTTGGTGGGGGACGGTGTCGAACGCCTTTTTAAAGTCTAAATATATTACGTCTACAGCTTTGCTTTCATCGTACACGCAAATCATTTTGTGGAAGAATTCGAGCAAGTTAGTCAAGCACGATCTCGCACGCCTAAATCCATGTTGGGTATCGTTAATCAGCTTATTTGCCTCGAGGTGGCTCACTATTCTATCTTTAATTACAGATTCTAAAAGTTTCCCAACTACCGAAGTTAGACTAATAGGCCGAAAATTCGTTGCTTCAAATCTATTCCCCTTCTTAAATATAGGTGTAACGTTTGCTCGCTTGAAATCCAACGGAACTACGCCATCCTCTAATGAGCGATTGAAAATTTCACGCAATGGCTTAACGAGTTCATTTTGAAGCTCCTTTAAATGAATTGGATACTTTTTCATTAGCTTAATAAATTTAAGGATTTCCTCGTCATTTATAGTTACATCGGATATGCAATTATCAGCACTACGAACTCCCCCAATTAACGATTCCAATTCGGAAGAATCTTCCACAGTAAACACGCTCGTAAAATGCTCATTTAAAATTTTGGACATTTCTGTCGGAATTTCAGTCAAACGACCATCCTTATCTTTGATCGGCCCTATCGATCCTTTTACGGGTTTCCTATTATTTACGTACCCATAAAACCGTTTCGGTTCATTCTTCGAATCCTTTGCGAGGTTTATTTCATACTTCCTCTTCGCATCTCTGACCGCACGTTTAACTTCCCTACGAGAATCTATGTAATTTTGCCGACTTATAACTGACCCATTGTTTTTATGAATTTTAAATTTTCTATTTCGGTCCCGGATTAAGCGTAGTATTAACGGACTAAGCCACGGAGCTCTCACCGACTTCCTGCTCTTACGCACATACTTAACCAAATCAGAATTCACACGAAGCAGCGTACATCGAAGTTCTGCGTACATCTCTCCTACCGACCTGTTCTCGAATCGTATTCCCCAGTCTATATCCTTAATCCTTTCGCGAAAAATATCGAAATCACAGCTACCAAAACGAGGGATGAGCTGCGAACTCATTCTAACTTCTACGCAGGTGTTTAGTTCGAATCTAATCGCATTATGGTCGCTGGAAGCTAAATGTTCACCCACACGTACGTTTTCTAACAATGACTCATCGGTTGCCATGATTAAATCAAGAATATTGCTATCACGAGTAGGCTCTTCCACTTTTTGTACGAGAAAATTCTCCAACATAAAGTTTAATAGCCTCTCACCCGGTTTATCAGAAGTAAGGTTGCTAAAGTTAACATTAGGTAAATTAAAATCGCCGCAGACTAATGTGGTCCCTTTTCTAATCCAAGACGTAAGCGTATCGAAGAGTGCAGCATCTTCTCTTTCCAATTGGCAAGGCGGACGATATACTACGACTAAGTTAATTTTATTTATAGCATCTAAACTTAGCTGGACTAATAAAGCATCACTTCGCATATCATCCTTAGACGAGTCCATCGTTATGGCGTTTAGATCCACTTTTATATACATTAATACGCCCCCTCCTCTACCGGTTTGTCTATTTCTGTAATGAATTTTGTACCCCGCTATATCGAACTCGCAAACACTGATCCCCGTATGAGTGTCTAACCATGTTTCACTTAGGAATACGAGGTCGAAATCACCCTCTAGAATAACGGCTTTTATTTCGGCAATTTTATTTTTTAAGCTACGAACATTCGCATATATGCATCCCAGTTTGCGCTTTACGTTAACTCTTCTATAACACTCAGATCCGTTCCGTTTCCCTGCACCCCGTCGATAGTGCCCCCTTCACGCGCGGGCCGGCCCGGCGCATCGACATCACGAGGCCGCGCAACTCTCCTACCTAAAATGCTACGTACGGACTCGTCTAAGATCCTACCCAGCCGACTATTACCCATATCGCTTAGGTGAATTCCGTCCTTTTGGAAAAGTGACGGTTGGTCCTGGAATGAATCCCATACGTTAAAAAAGCTAACACCAGTTTCTCGACACAACCGCTTAAGACATCCGTTAGTATAGATCGCTCTAGATTGGAGGCGCAACGTGGATTTAAGTCGGGGGAGAACACCAATAATTCCCACGTTGGTTGCTTTGGATTTCGCCGTATCTATCATGGTTCTGGCACGATAAACTATATCTTCCGGGGTGCTGTCATACCTATGGACGTCGTTGCCCCCTACCATCGTGATGATCGTTCGTTCACCACGCGTATCTTCCAATTTCTCGATCTCGGCGGCCACGTTGTTAATGCGGCCACCGGGATAGCAAAAGCGCTTACGCTTAGAAGGGTTACGCGCAGCAAACTCCTGATCCTGCCTTCTAATTAAGGAGTCCCCCATTAAAACGGTTTCCTCTTCCCCCTCGATAGGAGTTAGCAACGCGAAAGGGTTCGAACAGGGTAAAACGAAGTTCTGATCCCTCGTTGGTCTAGCCCCATTTCTAACACTTCGAAATTGCGAATCCTGAGGCCTAAACTAGTTTAAAATTCGTTGTTGCTCGTCAACAATTACCTGATGATTCGAATTTGCAGGCCGCCTATCTCTATTACTATTTTCCCTCCCGCGCATGTCGTGAATAGCAGAATCTAGTTTGGAATTTAAGTCATCGACTTTACGGTTAGTCGAGATCACATCCCTTGCAACGGTATTTAATTCAAGTTTGATCTCGCTGATCGCACTTGACAACTTGCGTTCAAACGCTTCGTTCAACATACAAAAGCGACATATTCTAATTTGCTCAAGGTTCGAGGGAACGTAAATTTCCTTATTAAATGAAGCAGCGCACCTTGAGCATTCGATCTTTATAACGGGCATTGTCGGTTTTTTTTTTTAATTCACACTAATTTAGAAAACAAGCTGCACAAGCTAATATACTGTATACGGTTATTGAAAGATCGAACTTTATAATACGGCGACGAATATTGAATAGGCCCAGTAGATATATATAAAAGTATTCAGTAGCAGAGGCACGATAAATTCTGAGCACAGTGAAATTAGCGGGAGCACAGAGCGAGCACGTCTTTTCAGTAGAGAGTCGGTGGGACGAATGAAAACGAGAGTAAAACGAGAGGCGTTGAAAAATAGGAGGTCGTATGAAGCCTATATGAACAGGCGTTGTAAAAGAATTGGCTCTATGAAACCTATATGAACAGGTGTTGAAAAATAGGAGGTCGTATGAAGCCTATATGAACAGGCGTTGTAAAAGAATTGGCTCTATGAAGCCTATATGAACAGGTGTTATATAAAAAAAAATGTACTATGAAAATTTGTCATCACCATTTACCATACCACCAATCTTCATTGTGTACGAGTCAATGGGAATTAAAGATTACATTTCTTTATATCACAGATATAATCATTTTTTTTTATTTGAAGCTCCGGATATACGAAGCTTATAAAACCAGGGAAACAACCACAGTTATTTGGAAACAGATATAAAGGCAAAAACCATACTGTACCAAACTATGTATCAATAGTGTAAACCAGATACTTAAGTTCGACTGTGAATTAGTGAGATATGGCCATGGTCAACGCGAGAAGGCCAACAGAAAAGCAAAAACGAAAATCTGGTTTGAACCGCAATTACTCTTTAAACCAGTGGTTCTTAAAGCTTTTCAGCTCCGATACCCCCAAATTCAACTCCAAGTCAACCTGATACCCCTAAATTCAACTCCAAGTCAACCTGATACCCCTAAATTCAACTCCAAGTCAACCTGATACCCCTAAATTCAACTCCAAGTCAACCTGATACCCCTAAATTCAACTCCAAGTCAACCTGATACCCCAAATTCAACTCCAAGTCAACTTAATACCCGAAATTCAACTCCAAGTCAACCTGATACCCATAAATTAAACTCCAAGTCAACCTGATACCCCTAAATTCAACTCCAAGTCAACCTGATACCCCTAAATTCAACTCCAAGTCAACCTGATACCCCAAATTCAACTCCAAGTCAACTTGATACCCCGAAATTCAACTCCAAGTCAACCTGATACCCCCAAGTCAAAGTGATACCCCTTCTACAATATTAGCCTACTACTCCCAACTTTTAACTTTTAATTTCCTGTAAAAAAGAGAAAACAGGGCTATGAACAAACAGCTGAATTCTATGGACTCTTTTTATTTTTATTTTCAGTATATAAATGAATAAACAGTACACAGCATACAGTGCATGAAATAATTAATTTAATATTTTGCAGGATGTCTATTCGGATACCCCCAAGAACCGGTTTCGATACTCTGTGGAGGTATATAGGCAGTACTTTATAAGAACCCCTACTTTAAACGGAATGGTATTTAACGTTTCTCTCGTTATTATAAGTTTGCAATATTTGGCAACTTTCGTCTAATTAGAATATTGGCTTGCATAACTATTTTCTCCGCAATTTACCGATGAGAAAATTTGACCTCTGAAACAGTTTGAATAGAGGATCATAATTAACAAGTATGTGTCATACTTACTTCGGTCATTGATAGTGTCCTCCACAAAGTCCTCGAGACCTCCTTCGAATCCCATTAGAATTTGAAGACGAGCATAATGGTAGTAAGAACTAATGACATCTCTTGGCTCACGAACAATGTGTACGATCTATCCCCCAAATAAAAGAGATAAATGCAAATTAAGTATATATATATATATATATATATATATATATATATATATATATATATATATATATATATATGTGTGTGTGTGTGTGTGTGTGTGTATCTTAAGGGCCCAAAGAAATGGTAACACAACCTGGAAACACGCTAAGGAAATTAATTACGTGTACCATTAAAGTTAAGAAAGAAAATGGGAGATATAGAAACACAAAAAATAGGGCAAACTATTTTAACTGTTATAAGAAAATGAATAAAGAAGTTGGATTTGAACCTGTCATTATGCGCTCTTCGCTAAAATGACCACGACGCACATCGCCAGAGCTACCATCTTCAACCCCAAGAAAGATTGATTCAAGAAGCCTTTTGAATAACGAAGTGTAAGTTTTTATCCAGTGAGAGAAAAGACAGGTGTTTTTTCTAGTAGGAGAGGGCACGAGCTTTTTTGTTTATTAACAAAAAAGCGCAGTGCTTTAACCTTAATCGTTAATTAGTTTTTTAGAAAGAGCGTTCACCGCTCATTCTTACGCTAACAGTAAATATGTCTGCATTATAATTTAAACTAAAATATCATGCCCTAAAATGGAGGGACTAAAAGTGCATATTCAACATGTGATGTCAGAGTTTAAGAATAAAAAAAAAAAGCTTCAGAAACAACAAAGAAAGTTTGTGGTGTTTATGGCCAAGGTTCCATTACTAATCGCCAAATCCCAAAATTGTTTTTCAAGGTTTCGTTCTGGGAATAAATCCTCGAGAGATGAACCAAGACCAAGAGGACCATCAGACTTCGATGAAGATGTTTTAAGAGAACTGGTAGAATGCAAACTTATACTGTCAACAGCTGCAACGTGTGCATGAAAATCTTTTAAGAAAATGCCCTGAACTCATCAACAGGAGACACATTGTTCTTCTTCATAATAACTCAAAGACAACATACATCGAGAGTCACACAGAAAAAAAATATTTGACTTAGGCTGGTCTGTTCTATTCCACCCACCATATACACCAGACCTTGCACCGAGTGATTTCCATGTTTTTGTTCACTACAAAATGTTCTGAATAGTAAAATATATTCTGAAAAAGACCAGGTAAAAATGTTCGTGGACATCTTGAACTCAAAACCGGCTGATTTTTACTCGAGGGGAATTAATAAGCTATCCTGCTAAATGTCAAGATGTGATTACGAAAAATGGCGAATATACTATTAATTGAAATTATGTAATTGTTGTTCAGCTATTTATGAAAAAATATATTTCACAAAAAGGGAAATTACTTACGACTCAAACTTGTGGCGTCTTACAGGGGTTAATTTTCTCACCTTTGCTGTTTCTAGCGTTTTCTTGGGTAACAAAGAGAGCGGAAGATGACTTTTGAAGAATCGCGGAGATGGAGCAAATGCCGCGAGTCCAATAATGAGGCCTTCCGAGACACTTGTACCTGGATACAACTTTTGGTAGAGTTTCACTAGTTCTCCTTCCGAGTCAGGCGGTGGGACGCCGGTAGTGGCCATATAAATGTCCCCTCTGTATAGAAATTCGAGGAATTATAACGTAAAGACTTCGATCAATGACATTGACATTTCATTAACACCTTATATTGAATTTAACTTTGAAAAAAAAATAATAAGGTTTAAAAAAATCAAGAAGTGAGATATAAACAACCCCAAGTTTCTTTGTTTTTCATGTTTGAATAGAATATACAAGGTGAAGAGTCATAAGTCGCGTGCTCTCAATTATTCTGATTTATGACCTTACGACCTTCAAAACTTTCAACAAGTGGGGCAATCCGACCCATAGTTGTTTTCTTTTAGTAATTCCCGGAGTAACCTTAGGAGGACCTTGGTAATTATATCATTCGAAAGAAAATATAAGACAACATAATGGTTTCAAATTTCGTTAGAATCTACCGAATAGTTACGATATCATTGCCAAATAATTCTCAGACTAACCTTGGGAGGACCTTGGCAATTATATCATTCAAAATAGAATATAAAACAACATAAGAGTTTTAAATTTCGTTAAAATCGGTCGAATAATTACGATATTATTGCCAAATAATTCCCGGACTAACCTTGGGAGGACCTTGGCAATTATATAATTCAAAGGAGAATATAAAACAACATAAGAGTTTCAAATTTCCTTAAAATCGGTCGGATAGTTACGATATTATTGCCAAATAATTCCCGGACTAACCTTAGGAGGACCTTGGCAATAAATCATTCAAAAGAGAATGCAAAACAACATAAGGGTTTCAAATTTCGTTAGAATCGGACGAATAGTTACGATATTATTGCCAAATAATTCCTTGACTAACCTTGGGAGGACCTTGACAATTATATCATTCAAAAGAGAATGTAAAACAACATAATTGGCCGAATAGTTACGATGTTACTGCACCAAAACACATTGCAAAGTAAAACGGTTACCATCCGACCGCTGACCTACGAACCGACAGAGTAATTTATAGAGTCGCGTCCACGGGACTAAAAAACGGAGTGGAAATCGAACTGAAACGTGAGAAATTATGAGATTTTATCATCAACCTAAACATTAAAACTAATGTAAAATTAGTGGTTATTTTATATTTATTAAAGTTACAAAAGAGTGAGTTACGGTTTCAGAAAACTGATGACATGAAATTTGGTTCAAATTTTAACTTTTGAAGTCAATGTGAGAATAACGCGTCCATTCACAGCACTGACGACCGATCAAATGTGATCAGCAAAAATGACTGGCAATTATTTTTAACTGCGGCGAAGCAGGTCTTTGGGTCCTGCGAATCTCGTGTTGTGCTCATCTTCTGTCCTCAACGAGTCGCTGGCTTAATGTAGCCAGCTAAAACCAATGCTACCGAAGATAATTGACGTCACTGAGTTCAAATATGATATAAGTTGACCACCAGATGGCACTACCTAGTGGCTAGAGATGCTAAATCGGCCATTTTTAGTAACTGAGGCGTAATAAGCAGGTCCATGGGTGCTGCGAATCTTGTGTTGTGATCATATTTTGTCCCCAACGAGTCGCTGGCTCAATGTAGCCAGTTAAAACCAATGCTACCGAAGATAATTGACGTCACTGAGTTCAAATATGATATAAGTTGATCACCAGGCGGCGCCACCTAAGGGCTAAAGGTGCTAAATCGGCTATTTTTAGAGATATTAAGGTCAAACCAATGTCACAAGGGGTAATTGATGTTTCTGAGACCAAATCTGATTGATTTTCGCCGCAGGTCCACTAGATCATGTCCCTCTAGTTAATTCACGCATTAATCTAACTTTATCATTGTCTATACGACCCCCGCTTCTGTGAATGCACAATCCCCCCCCCCCCTCCATTTAATTAGGAACTTTAGTTTCTTGACTCTTATATCCAACCCCGTCCTGCATGCTCCAGTGTCGGCGGGAGAGGGAAACAGGCTTCCTTCGGCCGCCAAAATGTTCTTTTTCTTGTTGCCTTTTTTGTGTTTTTTGCTGGGTCTTTTTTGTTGGTTTTCGTGATAAATTTTCGTGAAATTACCGGCCAACCCAGCGCAATTTTCAGTTATATAATGTAAATCAACTATCTCAAATGACCTTGAGACAAGCGCCCAAACCTTGGTCAAATGCCTCTTCACACTGTAATGTTGGACACAAATCTTCTTACCAGTCATGGCGGACTCCATGACTGCTACCTGAACGAGCCATCAATGTAAAGGGAATATAATGTCGTTCCAAGCTGTACTCACTAGTCCTTTTCTTGTCACAAGCCCTTCATGATCAAGTCTGACCCAAGACAAAACAGTTTATAAATTAAAAAAAACACACTTTTTTTCAAGCAAAATTAAATATGAATTGAAACTGAATCGGGTAACACAATGGATACCGATTGGTCGACTTGTGCGGGCTGCTCCTAAAATTGTAATTGTTATTTTTTAAAAAAAGACACTTTTTTGTAATTTGGCCAAGAAAAAGAGAGTCTCTAAATTTAAAAAAGGGTTAGATTTAGGATTATGCTCACCCTCGAATTTTGTGGGCGCTTTGCTATAAATATCTCTATTTAAAAAAAAATACTTAATGTAGGCAAATTACTACTTATGATGTTATGACGAAAAATAGATTGACCGCCATCTTGGGAGACACGTTTTGTTCGAAATTATCTTAAAAATTATATATAATACAATATAATGCGATTGCAATAGCCCCCCCCCCCTCCCCCCTAAAAAAAATCAAAAGAACTTTTTTTGGATTTGTCCAAGAAAAACCTTCGGCAACTTATGTCCTCGTAAGCAGTCGCTAGATAAACGCTAATATAAAAATATACAGGGTTTCCATAAAGTCTCTTTACAATTTAAAAAAAGATATTACAAAGGCAACATGTTCTATTATACTCAGTGGATATTAAAGGTTTTTTTTTACCTTATTTAATGCACTTCGAAAACCTCTCAGTACGATAGAACAAGTCTGGACGCTGTATATTTTTCTGTATAAATTTCCTGACGCTCTTAAAAACAAATTAAACAGTTCTAGATATAATTATCATTTTGTTTTGCAATCTTTTCTCATTTTATTGGTTTAAAAAAAGGAAACAAATTTCTTTGAAAAATAAAGGTTATGGACGAAACAATTTGAGTTAACACAAGTCTGCCTAATGAAGGACGTATGAGGACTAGGCTAGCTTAGGTAGGCTATCGCTACCCTGTTTACAAAGTTCTTCTCTGTTCATTCCTGTCAATGTTCAGTAGCCTACAGAGACAAGCAAGAAATAAAGACATCCAGTTAAACTTAAATGCCTGTGTGTGTAAATTAAAAAAAAAAATACATTTTGAATAATGCAATTAGATTATTAATTGTGGACTTCTCTTTAGCGACTTTTAGAACTGCAACTTCCCTTGGCATAGAGTGATTAAGTTCTGAAATCACAGCTTGTTTTTAGACCATTTGGGCTGATGATATTCACCAATTCTGACTGTGTTCGCCTTTTTTAATAATTTTTCCATTTGATTGTGTTCATTTCAGTGGACTGACTCGTAAAAGGAAGTCGTTTGATGCTGCTTTGCTCCTCTCATTCTTGTCCTTTTTGCAGGGTGACAGAGAGCCTCATCTTACATGAATAAACAAATTTCCTTTTCAACTAACCCTTTAAACACATTTGAAGTCCATCTTTAAGAACAGAAATATATTTTTCCGAACAGCACAAAGACATCTTTCAGAAGGCCTACAACGACCAATTCGTGCCGCCGATTTTGCTCTTTCCTTTAAATTGAATTGTAATTCTGTAAGCGAAAGAAAGGGTTATTTCAATATTCCTATCAATATGTCTTTGAGAAAGTCCGCCCTAAGTTTGACCAACAATCCGTCCTCTTTGAAAAACTGGAGTTTGTAATTTTCCTTTCGTATGTTTAATAATTATAACATTAAACTATGAAAATAGGGAAACGAAATACTAGTCATAATAATGGCAAACATCGAAATAAAACATTTTATCATAAAATTGTGCGTGTCTCTCTACTTCTGGCATGTTTTTGTAGGCTTCCTTTGTTGCTCATTAGGAAGAAGTGCAGTGTTAGCTCAAGAAATTTTCGAAAGAATTTGGTTTCATTTTTTTTTCAAGGCAACAAAATGAGAAAATCGGCAGACACTGCAGATGACCTAATATAAAGCTAGGAAGCAAATTATAAGCAAATACCAACTCCAAAGTATGAAACTTTTGATCCAGGGATGAGTTTGCATTAGGATGGTCTAAGTTCGGATTTAAAATAAGGTTCCAGACGATTTCTTGAGCCCATGTTGTGCCTGATTTGGGAAATGCAGTCACGAAGATATCAGTCGGTTTCACCTGGAAAGAGACAAGTGATTTGGGATTGACTCCAGCTTTTTCTTGCTTGCAGGTAAGAAAAAGTGGTCGAGATTAGATTTGTCTTGCGCTTAGGTCTCGCCCTTAAGGCTAGTTGTACAAGTCCTTGTTATTCAGTCTGTTATCCGGTTGGATCACATAGGAGATAGGTATTAAGACTTGTTATTGCCTTCAAAATCGAAGGTTCCATGTTACAAATGATCGTAAGCAAAATCATTATTTATTAGCGATGGGATGACAATGGTCTCATCCTGGTGAGGAAGATAAAAGAATTTCTGAGTAAATGGGGGTTTGGTGGGTGGGGGATTCTTCCACTCTGGGGAGGGGGAGGTTTTGGAACTCTTGATAAAGTGGATTATGACATTTGACACTAAGCAATAAGAAATCCTGTCATTGACAGCTGGAATTGAGAAACCACGTATCTAACTTCATATTTTTCGAGAGGCGCCTAACTGGATACTACTACCAGATGTCTAACTGTTGAGGTGATATATATATATATATATATATATATATATATATATATATATATATATATATATATATATATATATATATATATAAATGCAATGTCCCGCAGGAAAAATGAAAAAGGTGCTTCCAAGTACTTTCGAACTTTATTCAGTTCATTTTCAAGGATAACTACACGAGAAAATGATATAATAAGGTCATATATAAGCTAGTAGAAGATAAAAGACCGCCCCTAAGACAAGAAATCACCAATGAGGAAGTAGGAGAGGGATGGGTAAATTCACATTAAGATTTAGCTATAACAAAGGTAGCAAGGTCAAACCGAGGGGCAAGAAGGAGTCAAGAACAGAGCCAAAAGGGTTAAAACGATTAACGGATAAAGCGATAGTCTAAAGAGGGAGATTAGGAAGGCCACGAGAAGTAAATTGAAACGAAGGGGATAGGGACAAGGAGAGAGGAAGAGAAATAAAATAATGTTAAAGCAAAATCAAATACTTGGATGCACCTTTTTCATTTTTCCTGCGTGACATTGCATTCACTGCGAACCTTACGTGCTACTTTGTGAGTTATTCATTTCATATATATATATATATATATATATATATATATATATATATATATATATATATATATATATATATATATATATAATTTTTTGTATTATTTATTTACCTCAAAGTTATAAATTTTGTCAGCGTATTTTTTGAAGTTAGTAGGTAGGATGACGTTTCCCGGATGCAGTCTCATTATTCCATCGGTGTAAAGAAAATATCTGCCTTTCAACTCATTTGCTTCATTGCCTTTGAGCTCGGAAATCGAGTGTCCACTGGATAATTTTTCGGCCATATCTTTCAACCGATTTCAATCTGAAATACATCAGATAAAAATTCATTATCTATAATGACTATAAAGTTTAAAAAAGAGTAAATATTTACATAAATCTATTGAAAAAAAAAACAATATTATTGTTCATTAGTCTTCAGTGAATCTAAGAGTAAAATAAATGAGGTTAGTAAAGTCAAAAATAGAGTAATAGAATGAAATATAAAGAACTACAGAAGGTTATTCAGAAATTGCTCAGAGAAGATCAAAATACATATCTTACAACACTAATAAAATATGCTATCAAAAGAAATAAATCATCAAAACAAAGGAAATAATTAGTAGGCATAAAATCAGAGTACAAATACAGACAAAGCGGAATATAATTACAAAAACCAAATATCTTAGAGTTGAGGAGTTCTATCAAGAATTTTCTAACTACAATGAAGAGTAGACATCAGGGATCAACTTCCATTGAAACATTCCCCAAAGAAAATAAAGAATAAATTCTATACACAACAAAAGAGTACGAAAATGACGATTCCTTAAGTTATTGGTGCAACTATAGAACTTATACACGTTGTAGGACTACATCTTGCTGAACTACATATCATTTTGTTATCCAATATCGAGAGCAGTGATTTGCAACAGGGAAGCCGCGAGAGCGCTCAAGAAATAATTTTTAAAATACCTAAATTGCAAAAGAAGTATGTATTTCAAACCTTTCTAAAAAAAATCTAACGACACTTGAAAGTATTTTGAAACATAATGACAACATAAAAATAACGAAAATAGAAAAATTGCAGACGGTGAATGAAAAAATGAGAGTTAGCTTGTTCACGATACGTTCCAAAATTATAGAATTATGTTATAATCATTAAGCTCAAATTTCCCATTAAACTTTTATAGTTAAGATTTATTTTCCAATTTTTATGTCTTATTTCGATTAGATTAGGTTAATTTTGAAGTGCTTTCCACGCAATTAATTATTTATACGTAAATTATATTATATTGGGGTGCCACGGTTGATTCGAGATAACAATAAGGGCGCCAAGGTTGATTCTAGATAGCATTTAGGGTGCCAAGGCTGATTCTAGATAGCATTTAGGGTGCCAAGGCTTATTCTAGATAGCAATTAGGGTATCACGGCTGATTTTAGATAGCAATTAGAGTGTCACTATCCTAAAAAGTTTAAAAACCACTGTTCTAGAAGAAAAGAAGATGCCTCTAAATAAACTCTACCTCAATTGAACCTCTTCTCAAGAAAGACACGACAATGTTAAAGAAAGGCAGTTCAACCATTCTTCCATCACAACACAAAGAATTCTCTTCTTTCGGTTACCTAAAGTTTTTTTGGGTAATTAATGCACATATGCGGTTGCTATAACAACGAATAGGCACCTTCCCACAACATCGTTCACGCCTAGGAGGCGCTCTTCATCCACTTATTCCTATGGTAACCGCATACCATCACTGCGTACACTATGCAGCAGGCGCGGATCTAGGTGCGGTGCTATGGGGCTACACCCCCGTCAAAAAAATATAAATTCAGACCCGTTTATGTTTATATTTAATTTTTAAGGCATACTTGCATTTTGATATTCAGAAAGAATAATGTAATAATATAGAATATATCTAAAAAATGTTTTTTTAAACCGTTCTGATCGAATGTATCATATATGATGCATGTCTAAAATGGAGGTGAATCTCAAAAATAATTATTAAATTCAGTATTATACCTCAACTGACCTCCAAAAACTACAATTCCCAATTTTATGATGTGTGGAAAAAATTCGGATTTGAGAGAGTTCGTGCTCACTGTTTTATGAGGTCCTGTTATTTATTATCAATGGTGTGTAAGATAAACATCATTAATGATCAATGGTGTGTAAGATAACCATTATTAAACATCAATGCCTTTTTCTCAGACTACGCAGAGGAAGGAAGTCAGATTAGTCCCCCGCCCCACATTTTTTAGCCTGGATCCGCCACTAATCTGCAGTTAAGTAATCAAGATGAAATCCCTCTATATTTGTCATTCCTCGTCTATAGAAAACCCTACAAATCGGTGAATATTGACCTATTTCTAAGATTGGCAGGGGAAATAGGAAACTGACACAAAAATATGGGTACTAGACAAAGAGACGCCATCTTTCATACATGGTTAGGACAATACGCTAATAACACAGGCCTGCGTTTGAAAAAAAATTTATGTTCCCCAGGATTTCTGTGTGGTTTCTTAATGAATCCAACCTCCTGAGCTAAAAAATGAATGTATATTTGTTCAATCAGGTCAGATTTTCTCAGTAAAGCATACACCATTTTCATTGAGATTACCTCATTTTTTCTGAATAAAAAAAAAAAAACCTTTCTCTATCTAATAATGCATTATTACTGTTATATCATATAAACAGGAATACACGTATGTAAACTATAATTCTTTTAATAAACAAAAAATTAAAGAATGCAACATAATAAAGAAAATAATTATAATTTCGAAGAACAGACGCCCTTGACGATTTTCGTTTGTGCCTGTCATCTGGTGCATCACGCTTCAAACACCAACAGTAGTCAGCAAACATGTTTCCGTTCCATTTACACTGGTACCTGGATTCCATTGTTTTTATGTCCTGTGGAATCTCCGCCCCTGTTCTTTACTGTAATCCCCGCAGTTGTCGGGAAAATAATCCAGATGGGACTGTAAAAAGTGTATCTTTATAGACATTCGAGCTCCCAAATGTTTGAGACTTGTTAAGAGCTGATTGACCAGGGCAACATATTCTTCTAGGCTTCTTTTATTGCCTAGAAAATTGTTAACTAGAGCTTTGAAAGCTTTCCAGGCATCTTTTTCTATGTCCTTCATTGATGCATCAAATTGCTGATCAAGTTCCTGATTTGAAGTCCATCAAAAATTCCCCCATGGAGCTTAGCGTCACTGATTTGTGGAAATTTTTGAAGAAGAAATTTAAAAGCTTGGCCAACTTTATTAAGGGTTTTGACATAATTTTTCATTATGCCAAGCTTTATATACAGTGGAGGGAGGAGTATTTTTTGAGGAGGCACTAAAGATTCAGCTATCACATTGTTTGATCTAATTCTAAATGCTTCTCGTGGAGGCCAAACCTTCTTCTCATAGTGCATACTATCTGCACGACTGTCCCATAAACATAGGAAACAGGGATGCTTCGTGTAGCCTGTTTGCGTCCCAAGCGTAAGAGACACTACCTGAAAAAATTTAGCACGGTATGTAAATTCAGTGTAATATTTCTAAAAACAAATTCAAAGTAATATTTCTTAAAACAATAAGAATATTAATATGTACTGAAAAATCCTGTATGCCGATGCATTAAATCATCGTATTGGAACTAATTGGATATATTTACATCTTATTTTGAGTTTATTGAGTTGTGTTGTATACCTTATCAATTAGGATAAGTTTCCCATTAACCCAATAGGATGCATTAACCTATAGGGACACACTTCAACAAAAAATATAACTCAAAAATGACTCATGATTTCCAGATTTGCATTCTTGTAAAATGTAAGTTGACCAAAAGGTGTATACAAGTATTAACAATTAAAAATGAAAATGTCAATATCAAAAAGCTTAGAAATGCCAAGTGTAAAATAATCATACCTTTAAGTCACCACATATCCTCCACTTATAGCTAGAGTAATTTATTGCATCCAGCATTTTTTTCATATTTTCATAAATTTCAGTAAGTTGGATTGAATGGCCTATAGGAACGGAAGCTATCTTGTTACCAATATTCAGTAACACAGCTTTTGAACTTCTACTGGAGGAATCTATGAACAGTCTCCATTCTAATGGGTTGTAGGGAATTCCAAGGGCCTCAACAAGTCCTTTAATATTGGCGCAGTATACTAAAGAGCTGGAAGAATGCTGTAAAAAATAGCTTCGAAACTCTTGTTCTCTATTTCTGTACCCCCCTAAATGTTGTTTCTTAAGCGAGAAGATTACTTTCACGAAGTCGAGAGCCAAGAAGTTGTGCATTCTACTTTGAAATCCCCAGATCCCTGGTCTGGTCATTTAACTGAACTTGAGTGAATGGTCTTGCGACCATATCATGTGTGGAAACCTGATAAGACTCAGATGTGTCATAATCTTGGTCAACTTCCATATTAATCTCTTTATGTACCTCTATATGTTCAGGGGGAGAAGGTATAGGAATTCCTGGGCCATGGGGCAGAGGTTTGATGGCAGAAGGAACATCCGGATATGCCACACTATGTTTATTCTTCTTATTTATACCTGTGGAAAATATAATTGCATATTACATAAAGGAATTGATTTGGAGTTGCAGATAGTACATAAATGTTTAGTAAAGGATATGTTCATGTTAGTTTTTAATTTTATGCTAAGTCTTTGCATAATAATGACATTTTCAGGAGCCAGTATAATACAGAAAGCTTAAATACTCGATACAATGCTCACCTTTAAGATTTGTCATGCAAAAATAGCAGTCCGTAGTGTGGTCCTTGCCATCTCTCCACACCATGGGAACACCAAAAGAGAGGGACTTCTGTTCGCCCTGACTCCAGCGTCTTAAACTTATGTAGCATCCCTTGCAGCAGATATGTGGTGCAAAACTTTTATCTTGATCTCTTAGCCTTACTCCAAAATATGCATGATGCAAAGATTTAATTACAGGAGGGATTGTACTTTGCTGCTCGGAAAAAGTCACTTTGCCGCAAACATACCAAAATCTGTCGGAGCTATTCTTACATTTTCTGTTAATTTTGAACTCAACCACTATTATTATTATTATTTTAATGCTAAGCAATTTTTAACCTGCAAAATATAAACCTATTTGCATAATTACTTAAAATGTACACAAAATTTACGGCGAATAGAGCAGTGCAAAAACTATCGAAATTTGATGTAATATAGGAGATGTATAAACTATAAAATTATTATCACCCCCTGTATCGCAAAAACTGGAGGTGATAGAGAAAAACGGATGACAGATTCGGATTTAGGAGGTCAATTTTATTAAGAAACACTATAGAAAACCTAAGGTACATTTTTGACACAGACCAGTGTAATGGTTGGGTTGTAAGTGGATCACATGGTCTTTAACGACCTGGATCCGTATAATTCCATTTTCAATTTTTAGTACCTGGAGCAAAGAGGAGATAAAATTATACTCGCTGATAACAACTATATTAAGTAATTCTCAAGATTGGAATTAAATTAATTATTCAAAGATAATAACAATCGGGCTAGTTTTGCTGAAGATAGTTCAATTATAACTGATAATCAACTTTTAGAGTGAGTAAAGAAATACGTTAATGTTCTGAAACCTGGCAGATACCATTTAATGTAAAAAAAGGACTAAACTAATGCATATAGATAAATGTATATGTGTAAATGACTTAGATGTATGAATTCCTAACAGCATCTCATAATTTGCAAATGGTACTGCATACTGAGAGAGCATTACTAGCCGCTCATAGTTACAGATAAACTCGAATTTAACCCACAAACAATAGCTAACTAAATGGTCTGAAACCTAACAGATACCATTTAATGTAAAAAAAAAGTAAACTAATGGATATAGATAATAGAAACCAAAGAAAAGAATGCATGGTAAAATATAAATAAACTGGTAACATCTGCTATTAAAAGGATCGAATGATGCCTACCACTATCGGCTTAAATTTTCTAATCACTGGATAAAGGCGGAAAAAAAGCTTTAAAATGCTAAGCGATATCAAAAGGTAACTTCGATTTCGGAATAAAATATCATCTTCCTCGCTTTTAGATAACTTGCTCCCGCTACGGTCGCATCAAGAAAGGAGTTAGAGATAGAAAAACTGCAAGCTAAGGCAACTAAATTAATTCCATTGATTATTATTACACATAAAGGTTATGAAGGCGGATTAAATTCCCCAAATGTTTTTCAGTGAGGACTCCAAGATTACGCGGACAACTTATCCTAATAGGCAAAATTGGGAATGGTATTATGAACTCTAATAAAAGATTTTCTCAATGAGAATCCTACTCACGGCAATTGAAGGAAGCTGAGTCGAATTGTCCATTGATGTGTGTGGTAGTTTTGACTTGTATATGACAATCAACGCAATTAATTGACTTACAGAAGATGTAGTAAAGAAAAGAAGTATTGATATTTTGTAAAATAGCTTAAAAAATCATATTTACCATTTCCGTCGAGGGCTAAGTGCTCCACTCTGGTTCTGTTTGCTCTGCACCAAAGTGGTCTAAAATGTAAGGATATAGTTGCTAAAGGTATTGCATGAAGGTGCACCATCTTTAGGATAACTAATGACTTTAAAAAGACTAGTTACACTCCTGTGAAGAAGTCTTCTGGACGCACAAGAGCTTCAAATGAGCGCCAAGATCGCCTCCTGATAAGGTTCCAGCTCAAGGATCGGGCTGTCTCTGGTGCCAAGCTTGATCACCATTGGAAAGAGGCAAGAGTAAATGCTTCAGAGCGCACAGTGAAGCGGAGACTTTTTTTTGACAAAGGTCTCAAGTCGAGAAGGATTGAGAAGAAGCCTCATCTCACCAAGGAAATTCTTAAGGGAAGGCTCCACTTTTGTAGGAAATATAAAGAATGGACGGTTGAAGACACTAGCAAAGGGATATTCTCTGATGAAGCTTATTTCCGTTTCTTAGGAGCTTCTGGAAGATCGCTCGTTAGGGGGAGTAAAGAGGAGCTCTTTCACGAGTACTGGGTCTTAGCTTCGGGGAAATATCCGGACACTCTCCATGTCTGGGGCTCCTTCTCATCTCAGGGAACTGGGAACTAACACTTTTGCCCCCAAAACACTGCCATGAGTTCAAAATGGTACCAAACGGTGCTTCATCAGAACCATTTTCCCACAGCTCAAGTCCAATTTGTAGATGATAATTGTATTTTTAAACATGGTGGCGCAATTTGTCACGAAGCAAAAGCCATAACAAAGTTATTGGGTGAAAATAACATCGAACCTTTGGGACCTTGGCCCGGGAATTCGCCAGATTTGAACTCAATAGAGAATTTATGGGAGATAATCAAAATGGCGGTTGAAAAACAGAAACCATCCAATTGTGACCAGTTGAAGGTACTTATTGAACAAAATTGGAGCAATATCAGTCAAGATATCTTAAGAATTTGGTCTTCAGCATGACAAAACGAATTAAAGCAGTTCTGAAGAATAAAGGAAACCATGAAAATCAAAAGCTTTGAGAGAGAACAGCTTTTTTATCAACAAGTACATGACTAGTTGAGGAGTATCATGCTCCATCATTCAGCTCTACAAAGAGTGATCAAAATATTACCTTATATTCCTTATATACAAAATGAGAAAGAGAAAATAAAATAACTTCAAACAACAGGGAGAGATAGGTAGCGAGCTCTCCCCCTTCCCCCTCCAAACATGCAAGCATTATTTATGAGGGTCTGGCTTTTCTTATGGTTCAAGTCATCCCTATTTAGGAGGCGATAAGCGACCTGACCGCAGGATTAAATTTGAAATTCCCTCTCAACATATTAAAGTTTGGGTGAAAAACGATCAGTGTGGATTCAACTACCTGTCGCTTAACCCAGTCATTCAATGTAATATACTCGTATAAATTCCGTTTTACCCCCAATCGACTCTGAGATTGGTTGCATACATATGTTGACAGATTGCATTAAACACGCGGCCCGTTCTTAAAGATTGCATATATATGTTTGTAGATGAATCGTCACTCTCCCGTTCTCTCTCAGTGGAGACACGGGACGGTAACCGCAAAAACATCCGGGCCCGGCACCGTGGGTCAAACTCGTAACCACAGCCCCTCGCCACTCGTCTCTATGAAAAGCCGTACGGGTTTAAACGGCCAGATCTCCCCTACGAGTGTATATTCAATTTCATCTCAAGTAAGAAATTGGAGACGCGTTTCTCTCAAGCTCGAAGGCTAGCGAGAGCCGAGGTAAGACTTGCTGAGAAAAACCGTTGGAATAAGAACCCTCCTGCGGCCCGTCCATAAGCCCCCACCCCTCCTACCCCTACCCCAGTGGGGTGACGAGGTATAAATAGCAAACACTTGGGAAAAACGTGGTAGAATACGTGAGTCTCCAGGCTACGAAGTCCCCGAATTGAGGCCGGGCTACCAAGACTGGACAGGTAGAATACGTGAGTCGCCAGGCTACGAAGTCCCCTGCAAGAGAGGCAAGTCTACCAAGGGGACTAAGAAGCAGCTCATCCGCGAGCTAGTCCCTGGTTATCAAACCAAACGTTAAGTTAACTTGTTCAAGTTCAACTTACTCTCGTCAGAGAGACTCCTCATATCCTGGTCCATCCTAAAGCCCAGGGATATTCCTCGCCCTTGAGGAATTACGAAAAGAAGAGGAAAAAGGCTTCCCCTCGAGCCCGTTACCCGGTGGCCACATGAAACTCATAAGTTAACTGGTTGCGGAACCAAGTTCAACTTATTCTCGTCAGAGAACCCCCCCCCCCCCCCTTCCTTCTATCCTGGTGTATCCCAAAACACCGAGATAGGCCTCGCCCTTGAGGAAGACTGGAACTAAGAAGAAAATCATCCTCGAGCTAGTTCCTGGTTACCCACCCGCTTTTAAGTTAACTTGTTCAAGTTCAACTTATTCTCGTCAGAGAAACCCCCCTCCTCTATCCTCGCCCTTGAAGAAGACCCCTTTACTTGGTAAAATGTTAGGTATACGAGACTATGGCATCGTCCTTTTAAAGCTACTGGAATAAGCATAAACTAAGAATTAAACGCATGCGAGGATGTAAGAGAGAAATGCTCATACTAAGATCTAAGAAAGAAATGTTCATGTTAGGATGTAAGAGAGAAATGCTTATGCTAGGATGTAAGAGAGAAATACTCACGCTAGGATGTAAGAGAGAAATACTCATGCTAAGATGTAAGAGAAAAATGCTCATGTTAGGATGTACGAGAGAAATGCTTATGCTAGGATGTAAGAGAGAAATACTCACGCTAGGATGTAAGAGAGAAATACTCATGCTAAGATGTAAGAGAAAAATGCTCATCTTAGGATGTACGAGAGAAATGCTTATGCTAGGATGTAAGAGAGAAATACTCATGTTAGGATGTAAGAGTGAAATGCTCATGCTAGGATGTAAGAGAGAAATGCTCATGCTAGGATGTAAGAGAGAAATGCTCATGCTAGGATGTAAGAGAGAAATGCTCATGCTAGGATGTAAGAGAGAAATGCTCATGCTAGGATGTAAGAGAGAAATGCTCATGCTAGGATGTAAGAGCGAAATGCTCATGCGAAGATGTAAGAGAGAAATGCTCATGCTAGGATATAAGAGAGAAATGCTCATGCGAAGATGTAAGAGAGAAATGCTCATGCGAAGATGTAAGAGAGAAATACTCATGCTAAGATGTAAGAGAAAAATGCTCATGTTAGGATGTACGAGAGAAATGCTTATGCTAGGATGTAAGAGAGAAATGCTCATGCTAGGATGTAAGAGAGAAATGCTAATGCTAGGATGTAAGAGAGAAATGCTCATGCGAAGAAGTAAGAGAGAAATGCTAAACTCTTATCTACAGGAAATTGTGTAGCTTGGAAGACATGAATTCAAGGTTTTCAAGGATTAATGCGATACGATTGCCAGCCAATACAGTTTTAATTGTTATTAAAATTTAATTTCTACAGATCTACAAAATGTTTACAATAAATAATGGTTTTAAAATTAACTTTCTAGCAAATAAACTCGTAAATAAATTTTTTAGAAGTTTTTTTTTATTCTTGGGAGGGATTAGCTTTACTAGGGTAACTTTGGGAGGGATGATCTTTACTTGGTAAAATGGGAGAGACTATCTTTACTTGATTCTGGAAAATATGCTCCTAAATACATTTTTAACGGTAATTTTTTTTTTTATTCTTGGGAGGGATTAGCTTTATTAGGGTAACTTTGGGAGGGATAATCTTCACATGGTAAAATGGGAGGGACTATCTTTATTTGATCCTGGAAAATATGCTATTAAGTAAACTTTTAAAGGTTATTTTTTTATTTTATCTTTGGGAGGGATTAGCTTTACTAGGGTAACTTTGGGAGGGATGATGCTTACTTCGTAAAATAGGAGGGACCATCACTACTTGACCCTGGAACATATGCTCCTTAATAAATTTTTAACAGTTATAAATTTTATTTTATCTTTGAAAGGGATTAGCTTTACCAGGGAAACTTTGGGAGGGATGATCTTTACCTCGTAAAATGGGAGGGACTATATTTACTTGATCCTGGAAAATATGTTTCTAAATAAATTATTAACATGTGCTTTTTTATTTTATCCTTGGGAGGGATTAGCTTTACTAGGGTAACTTTGGGAGGGATGATCTTTATTTGGTAAAATTGGAGGGACTATCTTTACTTGATCCTGGATAATATGCTCCTAAATAAATTTTTTAAGAGTTATTTTTTTTATTTTATCCTTGGGAGGGATTAGCTTTATTAGTGTAACTTGGGAGGGATGATCTTTACTTGGTAAAATCTTTTTCCTTAAATTAAAAATCCCCAATTTTTAATAAGTCGACTAAAATTTTCTTTGGTCTTTATTTGGATTATACAATTAGAAAACATATTGAGTACTCACTATACAAATCTTGCCTTCGTCAGTCACTGCGCGTTATAGAACCCCAATAATAGAAAGTTTTTAGTTGCCTCTTCTGGTTTATCTCACACCTGGCGTTACCACATCTTTATCTTAGATAAGATTTCATTAAGACGATCTATCTTAATAATGGTAGGTAAAGAGAGTTTAGGAGAGAGAGAGCGGGATACTGATAACAAGAATCCCATGCACCAAAACCAAGTGATATCGAACTCTTTCATTAATACTGTTCCATAAATGGCACAAATTCCGAATACCTTACAGAAGTATGGGTGGTGTCGATAAACTTGATTTTCTACTATCTTTATATAGAATTCACATAAAGTCCAAAAATTGGACGTTACATGTTATCTTTCATTTCATTGACCTTACTGTGCTAACATCTTGGTTTCAGTACAGACGTGATTGCAAAGCATTTGCCATACCAATAAACAAGCAACTGACTCTCCTAGCATTCAGATTCGAATTATCTCAATCTCTAATATGTTTTGGCATAAATTCACTTGCTACTCCAAAGGGAGGAAGACCAAGTACACCACAAGTGAGACTAGTAAATGACTCGTTTTGATGGGATTGGTCACTTTCCTCAGTGGACAGACAATAGAGAACGGTGTAAGATGAATTCTTGTTCTGGAAAGTCTCACATAACATGTATAAACTCTTTTTTTCTCTTATCACTCAAAATAAATAGTTTTTATATCACAATATCAATTTCTATTTCAATTTAGCTTTTCATTTATCTCAGGAAGTATTTAATTTTGATATCAGGAAAGTTTATATCATTTCAATAAAGAAATATTCAGTTACTAATGGATTTATTTATGCCTAAATGTAAACATTTACTATCAGAAAATTGTTTGTCTTCATTGTCACTCTGTTTCAAATATGACACCGAGGGAAAATAGAAGATTTGACCTTATAGTCATGAGTGCCATATAAGTCAAATGGCTTAACTATCTATATATTTATAGAATTAAGCTTAAATATTTTATCTCGTGGTCTACGGCCGAGTATGGATGTACTTTTGATTCGTACATGAGTAAATCCGTTCCACTTTTCTCTAAGAGTTCTCTAATTTAATTCTTTAACTAGGGAGGTTTCGTATTATGATATATCTATTGCCATTTGCTGCGTTTGAGGATCTAATTAAAGAACTCCGACAAAATATACTTTTAATCTCATAAAAAACCCGAAATATTAAATCTTTAAATACACTAATTCTATAGTAAGATGGTCTAATAAAAATTAACACTACAAATGAGTAATACGAGATGGTTGACGCAAAATCACTTCTAATACACGAGATTTAAGCTCAATTAATGCGAGTTCTTAAGTCATTTGAAATTGAAATAGTTTGTTTACGACAACCAGATTGAAATGGTTTTATTACGAATACACTTTCGCACGGAATGGGAAATAACAAAATGAATATTTTTTGTATTCGTTTTACCTTTAACTCAGAGTGTGTCGACAATTGAGTGACCTTGAAAATGGGCCTCTTCGATGAGTTGGTTTGAGCGAGTTTGACTGCGGACGTCCTCACTGAGGTGAGGCGAGCGTGGTGGGATGAGTCGGGAAAACAGCTGATGCTTCTCCCGGGAGGTAGAGGCGAGTGACGATGCTTCTCTCGACTTGAAGATGTAAGTGAGGGGAGCTTGGAGGAAGGTTTCTCGACGATGAGACTTAACCAAGATGTGAATCTTTTCTCGAATGAGAATTCACTTTGGTTTTCCTCAATGGTGAGGGGTATCTCTGCTTTTTTCAGCAAATTGAGATACGTGATTTTCTCTGGACGAGAATGGTAGGAGAGTTGGTCTCGATACCACTGGTCTGCTCTTCTAAGCGACCAAAGGAACAGCCTCGGGAGGGTAAGCCCCGCTTGGTCCCAACTATCTTTTTTATTCTTTGTTTGATTCAGGGACTCGTCTTCTTCTCTCGATGGCTATGCGAATTCACTTCCAAATTTCTCAAGATCGAAATATATACATCGATTATCCCCTGGGGGGAGGAGAGACGAGGGAGTTTAGGAGGGGCGAACCCTCACTAGCCCACAGTTAAGCCCCTCTCTTGAGGCATAAATTTTCAACGCTGTGATAATTCGCCCCTTCATGTTTACGCACGAGGAAGGTGAGATTTCGTCTATTTGGCGAAAAGTAGACATAAAAATTGGAGGGGACAGGGAGCCTGTTCATAGATTTTCTGCCGACGAAGCCTTAGGCAGCAATATTTTCATTCTAAAGGCTCTCACACCCTCCTATTTTTATATTAACGGACGAAGGGAGCAGGTCTTGGTGGCTTGACTCCGGAATGAAAGTTTACACCATCAGTCTCATAAATTCCGAAATCGGCTGACGCTGTATATATATAAAAAAACTAGCTTCTGCTTGTCCTCGTTGTATTCATTCCTCCACAATGTTTAATATGTTTTAAATTGCCATAAACAACTAAAAGAAGATGTAAAAAATCGTTTTTTGCCAAAAATTATAATTCAGGAATGAAAAGGTTAAGGAATTCATACACGAGAACGCAAGTTGTTCTCAGCAACAATCATAGTAGAATTGTTGCTACCCTCCCTAGTAAATAGTGTCAGCTTTTTAAAACAAATCCGGACGGAGATTCAAACTGCCAACCCAACGATTGCCAGACAAGCGCGCTAACCACTATACTAGCCAGTAAATCAGTATATATGTCGGTCAAGACTCCTGGGCAGATCAGGTGGGGGAGGGGTAGTAACTTCTTCCTCTCCACCGCCCCTTGCAGTGGCCTCCTTATTGTCCGGTTGGTGGGATGCCTGCCAAAGAAATTGTCTGAAAGCCTAGACTGAGTTACAAGGTCCTGCTGGCATATCTAAGGCTGTACAACGGCCACCTCTTGAATTGAGAGCAACATCAACTCCTCCAGGCACCTGATGTAGCCCCCCGGGAAGATAAGCGGGGGTATATCGTAGCCCTCGCTATTGACCACACCCAACACCATGTTGTGGACTGGAAACCTTATCTTCATGACTATGAGTACATCTTAGGGGCACGCAGTAAGCCAGCGGTTGCTTTGCAAGTTAACCTCCCTGTCCTGGCAGAAATCTTTATCACATGAGTAGAATCAAAGCATGTTAGCCTTGAGTATATGTTTCAATTCGTTCACATGTTTCGCAAGACGTTTTTTCTGCTTGTCCTTCATCTTCTGCGACATAAGCTGAGCCTTTCTCATATGGTATGGGTAGTAGCGGATGTCCTTATGCATTAACTGCCTGATGAGAGACTCTAACCATTTAGGCATCAGCCATAGAACTGGAGCCCCGCTCACTACTCCCGAATTCTCCCCTAACCGAATACACAACGAAAACAGACATCCACACCATAAACCAAACTTAAATTATTTTTCAATTAAAGATACAACAAACAACGAAAACCAACTACGTACACTGGAATCTTTTTAGATTAGATTTAAAACCCCCACTTTAAACTCTGACACAAGCTCATTTCCACTTTTACTACAACTATAATCACCCACGAATTACACACGCCAAATCCACTTCCCCCAAAACAACCCCTATTTTCAAATATTTCTATTATCTTCAGCCTTAACTTTTCTCGATTTGAAAATCTTAGAGTCACTATACATCAATAAAATAAATCCAAACCTAAATAATTACTCCTCCTCAATTAAACTATTCACTATATAAGCAACCAACACTTCAATACATTAACTAGCCAACCAACCAACCGAACAAATCTCGTTAGTAGTTTTTATATCTTTAGTTAGTTGATTTCTCAACTCCCACGATTCATTCTAATTTGTTTTCGGGGTTTTTGTTGTTTTTTATAATTTAATATAATAGGTTATTTTATTGTTTACTCGAGTTACCTTTAATATTTGATATTCAAGTCAGTTTATGTTATAACTTCACTCCTTCCTATTATTTTTTAAAATTACACTGGATAGTATTAATTAATTCTATATATTGTTATTTGTGTTGTCGTGGTATGACATTATATTATATCAATACCATATTATATCTATGGGGGAAGGGACCGATAACTTCAAGGCGAACCGACAAAAGGGACGGAACGCCACGAGTTTCGACGGGCGAAACAACTAGATAAGAGTGCAACGAGGTCAGGTATATTATAAGCATTGGCAAAGCTCAAGGTTATTTAAAGAGGCATGCACAAAAATGTAATTTTATTTACATACAAATAATGAGAGAAATGATGGGCAAAAATTACATCAGATGAACGAAGGGAGGGGGGGAATTGTAGTTATTGTTATTTGTGTTGTCGTGGTATGACATTATATTATATCAATACCATATTATATCTATGGGGGAAGGGACCGATAACTTCAAGGCGTACCGACAAAAGGGACGGAACACCACGAGTTTCGACGGGCGAAACAACTAGATAAGAGTGCAACGAGGTCAGGTATATTATGGGCATTGGCAAAGCTCAAGGTTATTTAAAGAGGCATGTACAAAAATGTAATTTTATTTACATAAAAATAATGAGAGAAATGATGGGCAAAAATTATATCAGATGAACGAAGGGAGGGGGGGAATTGTAGTTATTGTTATTTGTGTTGTCGTGGTATGACATTATATTATATCAATACCATATTATATCTATGGGGGAAGGGACCGATAACTTCAAGGCGAACCGACAAAAGGGACGGAACACCACGAGTTTCGACGGGCGAAACAACTAGATAAGAGTGCAACGAGGTCAGGTATATTATGGGCATTGGCAAAGCTCAAGGTTATTTAAAGAGGCAAGTACAAAAATGTAATTTTATTTACATAAAAATAATGAGAGAAATGATGGGAAAAAATTACATCAGATGAACGAAGGGAGGGGGGGGAATTGTAGTTATTGTTATTTGTGTTGTCGTGGTATGACATTATATTATATCAATACCATATTATATCTATGGGGGAAGGGACCGATAACTTCAAGGCGAACCGACAAAAGGGACGGAACGCCACGAGTTTCGACGGGCGAAACAACTAGATAAGAGTGCAACGAGGTCAGGTATATTATGGGCATTGGCAAAGCTCAAGGTTATTTAAAGAGCAATGTACAAAAATATAATTTTATTTACATAAAAATAATGAGAGAAATGATGGGCAAAAATTACATCAGATGAACGAAGGGAGGGGGGGAATTGTAGTTATGAATCAGACTATTAAGTTAAAACTTAAGGTGTTATGGGAGGAGACTATTCAAATAGGGCGAATTAACGCAAATGGGTTAATGGAGGGGAAGAGGGGTTGGCTTACAGAAGATTCCGGGTGAGACGTCAGGGTAAAGCTTCACGGATGTCTTCTGCACGTGAGACGAGGCCGCTCGAAGCTTCTGAGCGGGATGTTAAAGTGATGACGGTTCTCCAAAAAAAGGGGGGGCGGTAACGTCCGGTCCAGGGGAGAGTATTTCGGCCACCCGAAAACGAGGGGCGAACGAGGAGGGCTACGACAGGAGTTGACGAGAGAAGTTGGAAAAATCACTCGGTAGCGATCGTTAAATGGAATTACCTCACTGGCTGGGGCTAATTCCAATACACAAAAATAGTTCAGCTGTCACTTCGCTTTGTTGTTAGCACCTGACTTGGAACTAGGGAAATTTTCTTGGGATTCGGGCGACACTTCTCAACTCTGTGTCTCCTCATGGGAGTCGAGCACTATTTATGTCCGAGGCTCTCCCCAGGAGGGAGGGGAGTAGCGGGAAACAGCTCTACTCTCGAATGGCCTCGAATCTTCTTGCAAAGGCTATTCTAGCCCGTGTAAAGGTGAATCGTCGTGGACGCAGTTCGAGGCTACCGCTTGTAGAAAGGGGGAGGGGGTTAGGCTTACCAATTTAAGCCTAACCAAGCCTTCTACAGCGCATGGAAGTTCCGTTCTGAACAAGAGATTCCACCTGGAATTCCCTCACATGTGTTTTTACTTTAATCTCAATAATTGTCAATTTTATTATTTTAACTTGTCTTCATCCGCTTTTTTAGCCATTATATAATGCATTCTTTAAATATTATCGTTAATATTCCTTCCCCTTCTCATTAGTCGACACAGTCACTGAAGATGGTCCTAGTGAAGGTCCGAAACGTCCAGCCAATAAATGATTAGTGTAATCACCTGAGTCTTCATATTCCTACTACATATCAGATTCCAAAGGAACAAATCAATTACAAGTAATATATATATATATATATATATATATATATATATATATATATATATATATATATATATATATATATATATATATATATATATATATATATATATATATATATATATATATATATATATATATATATATATATATATATATATATATATATTGTTGAAGACCATTGTGTATTTTGCCTTAATTAATTTCCTTTGGCAACTTTCTCTTCTTCTATCTTTTTTATTCCATCTTGTAGATGGTTGATTATTGTCCACTATTCATCTCTTTTTTAAATGAATGTGTTTGGTAAAAACAAACTAAAATTGCTAAGCTTTCGATCCTATTCGATCATCTTCGGAGCGTTTTGAAATGTTCTTGCTTCCTTTACCGATGTAATGAGTGGAGTGAGGATCTGGCAAAAAGTGAAAGAAAACGATTTTCAAGGGGTATTTATTCCCCCTTGGTTAAACATAACGTTAGAGGAAATGAGCCACTCCTGTGAGTGGAATTTTAAAATAGTTTTAATGTGCGATTCCAGCTTGTCGTTTGACTGATGATGGCCGGCTTATCTTCATTTATTAATATGGCTTCTAAGATATTAAGCCTCGCTTTATTAACCTCTTTTCTTTTAATAATGGTATTATCTACGAGCATATCTCTCGTTAAGTTAGTATTATGGACACTCTTCATATGGTTCTTAGGACCTCCGCTTTGTAGATGCATAGTTAACCGTCTCGAAAGTGTGGTAGTTGTCATGTTAATATAATTAGTTTTTATAAAGCTTACAGTTTTTATCAGGGCAGATGAACTCGTAAACTATGTTGCCCTGAAAGGTACAAAATAAGCGCAATCGGCTCATACATCCGCCGAGCTTATAAATGCTGCTCTACGTGGGAACTTGTCCACCAAGAGATTGCACGAGTAAAGCAAATACTCGTGAATAATGGTTTCTCAAACAGCATGATTGACAAACAACTCCAATCATTTTTAAATAACCATTACAAAGATACGGATAAAACTGAAAGTAATCATGGAGAAGTCAACAACATCAAAGTGTATTACAGAAACTAGATGTCCACGGCCTATAAAATAGATGAAAAAACATCAAGGAGATTATTAACCGCAACATTAAGGTTAAAAATCAAACGGATAAAATCCAACTCATCATCTATTATAAAACAACAAAAGCCAGCAATCTTCTAATGAAAAATAACATCTGCCTAAACTACTCGAATCTCAGGTCAACCAACATAGTTTTTGAGTTCCTCTGCCCCGATAAAGAATTTTTGGCTTTATAAAAACTCTAAATATATTGGCATGACATCTACCACACTTTCGAGACGGTAGCCTATGCATCTACAAAGCAGAGGGCCTAAGAACCATATGGAGAGTGTCCATAATATTAACCTAACGAGAGATATGTTCGTTGATAACACCCTTATTAAAAGAAAATAGGTTAATAAGGCGAGACTTAATATCTTAGAAGCCATATTAATAAATGAAGTTAAGCCGGCCATCAACAGTCAAGCGACAAGCTGGAATTGCACATTAAAACTATTTTAAAAATTCCACTCACAAGAGTGGCTCATTTCCTTTAACGTTACGTTTAACCAAGGTAGAATAAATACCCCTTAAAAATCGTTTTCTTTCACTTTATGCCAGATCCTCACTCAACTCATTACATCGGTAAAGGAAGCAAGAACATTTCAAAACGCTCCGAAGATTATCGAATAAGATCGAAAGATTAGCAATTTTAGTTTGGTTTTTACCAAACACATTCATTTAAAAAAGAGAGGAATACTGGACAAGTAATCCACCATCTACAAGATGGAATAAAAAAATAGTTAGAAGAAGAAAAAGTTGCCAAAGGAAATTAATTAAGGCAAAATACACAATGGTCTTCAACAAAATTTGCATTTAAGAAAGACTGCTACCCAACTACACTAATATATATATATATATATATATATATATATATATATATATATATATATATATATATATATATATATATATATATATTGACCCCCTCCCCTGGATCCGCACCAGATTGAAGAGGACAGATCTTTTCTTTACGGTCAACAAAAATTAGGTGGGCGTGTTTACAATGGTGGTATTGCTAAAGAAATGCTTGTAAAAGAAAATAGAAAACTGGAAAGACAGGAGAAAATTGAAACACATAACAAGGTCTGCTGACCAAAGTCGCGTGCTCTCACTTATTCTGATTTCTGACCTTACGACCTTCAAAACTTTCAATAATGACCCGACTAACCTTGGGAGGACTGGCATTTATATCATTAGAAAGAGAATGTAAAACAACATAAGGGATCCAAATTCCTTTAGAATCGGCAGAATAGTTATGATGTTATTGCCAAATAATTGCTCGGCTACCCTTGGGAGGTCTTTGACAATTATATTATTCGAAAGAGAATGTAAAACAACATAAGGGTTTCAAATTTCGTTATAGTCGGTCGAATAGTTACAATGTTATTACCCAAAAAAAGCAAAACGAGAAACGACGGACGGACAGATCGACCGACCGACCGACATAGTGAGATATAGAGTCGCACGCGACTAAAAATATAAGAAGTTTCCAAGGAGAGAGAAAAGTTCCGCAGTTGCTGAAATAACTTCAAGCAGCATAGATGAAAGTACTAATTCCAAATGTGAGCCATCCTACTTTGTTAAATACACGCCCAAACTTTCAATTAGTGGAATCTCAAAGTACCAGAAAAAACGCATTGTGTCACCTGATCCGGTATTGGCATTAAATAGAACAAAAACAAGTGATCGCAGTGCTTTTATGGCGGTAGCATCGACTGTCACTGCTCTTAGTATTGATAATGATAAAGCTGTTTTCAGTAGAAATGCATTACGAAGGCGGGGGAGTGATTTACATAAAGAGATATCTGATTATATAAAGCTTTGACGCATATGTGTCCATCACTGTACACTGTGATGGAAAAATTATGGAAGACTTAACTGGAAGCAAAAATACAGAGATTAGCTGTTCTGGTATCAACAGAAGGAAATTAGGTGCCGAAATATTCTATTCTTTTTTTTTTATTCTACTGTACACAGGAAGAATGCCAACCTAGATCAACTTCATCTCTCTTACTAATTTCTCTTTTTCACCTTTTTGACTACTCCTGTCCTCCCTCCTCGGCCTCCGCCGTTCCTTCTCCCTCTGGCCCATCAAACAGGTTAGGACCTGGGAGAGAAGGGCATCGGGGAACAGGGAGGGATCAACCGGGGAGTCCTCTCCACTCCTCCCCAACCAGAGACAGGAGGGGGGATGGAGGCTGCAGCCAATACACCTACGAGGGGCGGTCAATAAGTTTTGCGAATCGGTAGGGCAAAACAGAGGAAGGGGGATGGCTGTTTGTGGGGGTGTTAGGACAAGTTATGACAAGTCAGGACCTGCAGCCGCACGCTCCTTCCTCGTCTATTTAAGAAGCAGTAGCTGATCGCAGATCGTCAGTCACAAATTTTTCAACAATGGAGAAGGTTGAGCACCGCGCAGGGATCAAATTTTTGACCAAGGAAGGCAAGAATGCAAAAGAGATCCATGAACGCATGGTTGCAGTGTACACCGACATCACCACTTCCTATGCAACAATTTTTCGCTGGAATAGAGAGTTCCGCCATGGCCGTGAGTCCCTTGAAGATGACCCCTGTCCAGGACGCCCGTCAGACGTGACCAACGAGGACAATGTGGCTCGTGTGGAGAGGATGATCCTCGAAAATCAACGGGTGAAGGTCGAAGAAATCGAGCGAGAACTTGGAATATCACATGGATGTGTTATCAACATCATCCACGACAATTTGGCCATGACCAAGGTCTCTGCCCGTTGGGTCCCTAGAAACCTCACGCCCCATGATCGACTTCAACGTCGTCAAAGTCCACAAGGCCAGAGTTGCACAAGCTGCCCTGCGTGAGTGCGGATTCGAGGAGCTCAACCATCCCCCCTACAGTCCAGATCTGGCTCCTTGCGACTACTTTTTATTCCACCAACTCAAGACTGCACTGCGTGAACGCCGGTTTGGGGACGATGAAGATGTCCAGCTCGCCGTCCAGGAGTGGATTGAACAGCGGTCGGGAGATTTCTGGTTGTCGGGAATTCGCTGCCTCAGGAACAAGTGGCGCAAGTGCATTGAAGTCGAGAGTACTTATATTGAAAAATAATAAAACACTTTTCCTCATATCTCGTTTCCTTATATCCGAATTGCAAAACTTATATACCGCCCCTCGTATTTATCTTCACCAAAATTTCTGAAATATACACTTAATTGAAATAATTCATAAATAGAAAAATAAATATACCAGGCAATGGCTTCGCTACTAAGATTAAAATTTAATAATTCAAAATATCACGTTGCTAAAATATAGTTATAGAAGAAGTTAAATAAAAATAAATTTTCTGAACTTCACCATTTGTAATTCTTTGGGTTTTAAAATATTCACAAAATTTTGATACTTATATTTATTTCTGAACTTCGCCATTTTGTTTTTTTATATTACAAAAGAATTATTAAAAATAACTTTGATAAAAAAACCTGTTATAACCAAACTAAGATGTAATTATTATTCAAATACTTAAAAAAATCCCTTTATTAAATTATAGAGTTAGTGAAGCTCAACTTAGAAGCAGGAAAATTAAAATAACCAATAAAGACTAAAACGGGTAAAGTAGATCTTCACAACTATAAATATTATAGATTTAGATTAACTGAAAGAAAATAACAAAATATACGAAAGAAAAGTAAGTACAGACGAGAGCACGCGTAACAGTAGCAATTTACAAACGGTTTCAACGCTAGTGCAAATACACACTAAAATACAGCACGCAAACACTAAAAGTATAAAATTAAAAAACAAACAAAACAACATAAGCTGATACTTAGTGACAAAAAAATAACTTAAATACCTAATCAAAATGCCCGAGATTATCCTGACCTCCAGGCTCCCTAGCAACTCTACCTATGCAAACCTCTTACTTCAATTTCAACGTTCAAACTGTCACTCTCTCTCGAAACTCACACTCACCGAGCCTACAATTAATATAAGGGATAGGAAAAAAATAAATAACACTGGTGTGCGTCAAAAATGTTCCTGAGGGTTTCATAGGTGATTCTTAATGAAATTTGTCTCCTAAATCTAAATCAAGCATTCATATTGCTCAATCAGGTCTAGTTTTTAAGATACAGACCAAGCTCCCTAGATGGCGTTAGAGAGCTCAGTCTCTAGCTGACCGCGAGCGCGAGTAGTTGTGTGTTGCTTGCTCACTCTCCAACTAAGTGTTGGTTTTTTAATCCATGACTTTTCTCATCCATGAACAGTGTTTAAAGTGTATTTCTAAAACTTTATTTATCTTTGTGAAATTTTTGCAGGCAAATACATTAGCAAAACTCCTTATATTTCATAAAAATGAATAGAAAGTGTAAAAACAGTCCTGATAGATTTTGTTTTGTTTGTGGAAAGGTAACTTTTAGTGACCAGCAATGCACTATCACGCCGTTAGTAAAGTTCCTTTACAATGCATATTTTGGAATAAAGCTAGGTGATCAAGACAAAAACTTTGCTCCACATATGTGCTGCAAAGCCTGTGTCATAGCCTTAAGACCCTGGAGTGAGGGCAAAACGAACTGTTTGTCATTTGGTGTACCTATGGTGTGGAGAGAAGGCAAGGACCACATTACAGACTGCTTTTTTTGCATGACAAATTTTAAAGGTGAGATAATTACTTTAACAATATAGTCCTTGATAAATCTAGAAATGTTTATACAAATCTTTTGGTAGCCTATTAAAATTGTAATTGTGTATAAAAATAGTGTATTATGCTGGTAGAAAAATTGTGGTTAAATTGTATATAAAAATTGATTGTATTTAAAAATTGTAAATTTACCTGGTATGAAAAATGTGTATAAAATGTGAAAACGAGGGTCGAATAAATTAAAAGTATGTAAATTAAGTATGCGAAACTTTTTTTCCGGTGTCAATAAGAAGAACAAACACACTGTAGTCTATCCTGATGTTCCTTCTGCCATTAAACCACAACCACATGGTCCAGGAGTTCCAGTTCCTTCTCCACCTAGAAATACTGAGCTACAAGACAATATAGAAGATATAGAAGTGGATGACACTGACACTTCAGTGACATATCAGCCTACGTCTACAATGACTTTGCCAAGACCACTCACTCAAGGTCAATTAAATGACTTGACTAGAGATCTTGGTCTTTCTAAAGAGAACGCACAACTTCTTGCATCCCGTCTTAGTGAGAGCAACCTCCTCTCTCAAGAAACTACATACTTTTGGTTCAGAAATAGAGACGAAGAGTTTCGAAAGTTCTTTGCAGTTGATTCTTGCAGCTCTTTGGTGTATTGCAATGATGTAAAAGGCTTAATTGAGGCACTTGGCGTTCCTTACCAACCAAGTGAATGGAGGCTCTTTATTGATTCTTCTAGCAGAAGTTTGAAGGCAGTACTCTTAAATATTGGCAATAAAATTGCATCTGTACCTCTTGGCCATTCAGTTCAGTTAACAGAAAGCTACGAAAATATGAAAGTATTGATTAATACAATCAAGTACTCTAACCAGAACTGGTTAATATGTGGTGATCTCAAGGTAAGATATATTTTACTTTATTGAACTTGTTAAATATTTCAAGGAATGTTTGTTTCTAAATACCAATGACAGAAGGATATTATACACATATTAGTTTCTCCCTACCCCTAATAAACTTAGTGAAAATTGCCTATGCAAAAAATAGAAGTTCTTAGAAACCATGTACATCAATATGCATCAATATGTTTTCTTTCAGGTTGTGTGCCTTCTTCTTGGGATGCAAGGAGGCTACACAAAATATCCATGCTTCATGTGCTTATGGGATAGCCGGGCGGATAGTCTATAAGCAAAAAGACTGGCCATCTCGAGAGGCATTCCAAATTGGCTGCCACAATGTGGTAGCTCAACTTCTAGTCCCTCCCCCAAATGTTTTACTGCCTCCTCTTCATATAAAGCTTGGCCTGATGAAGAACTTTGTGAAAGCACTGAATAAAGAAGGCCAAGCTTTTAAGTATCTACCGCAAAAATTCCCACAGATCAGTGATGCCAAGCTCCATGCAGGCATATTTGATGGTCCCCAAATTAGAACTCTGTTAAAGGACAAGCATTTTTACACCAATATGGAAGCCAGTGAACAAGAAGCATGGCGATCGTTTAGTAAAGTAATCGACGGTTTTCTGGGAAATAAAAGAAGCTCAGAATATATCTCACATGTAAATGAGCTTATGAAAAGCTTCGAAAAAATGGGAGCTCGCATGTCGATAAAAATGCATTTTATCCAGTCACATCTTGACTATTTTCCGGCAAACTGTGGAGATTATAGCGAGGAACAAGGAGAAAGATTTCACCAAGACATAAAGACGATGAAGACAAGATATCAAGGACGCTGGGACATCAACATGTTAGCTGACTATTGCTGGTGTCTTAAACGCGACGAACCAACATCACTTCACAAGCGGACTTCTTTTCTTGGAAAATAGTTTCTTTGCACTCCTGGGTAAGCTCATAAGTAGTCTGTAAGTTTAAAATTAATTAAAAGAAAATCGAATTGAGTTGGTATTTTTTTATTACAAGTAATTGTAATTTATTAAATAACTTTTATATAAATAAGGGATTTTTTCAAAAATGGCCCTTTTCTAAAAACAGTAGTGCGCTGTATCTCAAAAACCAGACCTGATTGAGCAAAATGAATGTTATATTTCAATTTAGGAAAACAATTTCGTTAGGAATCACTAATGAAAACTGCAGGAACATAAATCTTTTTTTCAAACGCAGGCCTGTGTAATTAATAGAAAACGATAGGAAAACACCGTGGGTAGAGTTCTACGTTAACTTGTAGGTCTACTGATTACCAGAGTCACCTCTATTGCATCTAACTATATTTCTCGCTGTTCTATCCTTACCCTTTCCTCTTCCCCTTCCTCTCTCTCTATCTCACTCCCACCGACTAGGGCCTGCCACTCTGAGTGTGTGAGACTCAGATGGGAGAAGCTCGGAAGACTACGAGGGAGTACCTTCCCTTGCCCGCTTCCCAGCCTCTTGGCCACCTTGCCCTCCCCCGGTCGATCTGTTTCTTTTTTTCCACTTTCATTTTTTTTCTTGTCACAGTTCTGCGGATGTGAGCGAAACTTTCAACAATAAACGGATCGCACGCACGCACACACACACACAAACACACACACACACACACATATATATATATATATATATATATATATATATATATATATATATATATATATATATATATATATATATATATATATATATATATATATATATATATATATATATATCAATAAGAAATCACACTAACGCGTGACACGGTAGTTGTTCGATAACCCATAGAAAATAATGAAAGACGATTCACAAGCGATTTCGTGTCTTTATAAGACCAGACAAGGACCATAGGTAGATTAAGAACGATAAAGAAAGAGAAAGCAAGTGGGAATAAAATAATATAAACTTTTTAACTCATTAAAGAAAGTGAAATAATAAATCCGGTTCGAATCTATGACATCGAACGATCTTCGCTTTTATGCCACCACGCTAACTGTTAGCCTACCAATTGCATTTTTGTTGACATAAAATACGGTCCGTTTTATGACTTATCCCATAGAGATGAGAGACTGTTCGGAATTCTTGGCAGAAGTACCTCGGAAAAATACATCTCACTACCTGGAAAAAAAGGCAACGGTTCAGATTATTTTTTGCCTACGCCTCCGAAAATCTGGTTTCTAATTTTACAACCAGATCTTAAAAAAGAGAATGCTATACTGGTGTCGTACTCATCATCATCATTATCTTTCCTTTTTCAGTGGCCCCACTTAGGCAGATGACTGCTTAAGTCCCCGGCCCACCCCCTACGTAAACTGCCGTCAGATGAGAAAGGAAATTGCCATTCATGTTTCGTCCCAACTATGCCAGGCAGTTGCATGGCCATAATTGAGGGCATTGGACGAAGCTGGTTTGAGGAATAGCCCACAGCCGATAACAATGTCAGAAACTCTTCCAGATAAGGGACGGACTGCTACCTCCGCTGCTCATCCCAGCAGGGGCCCCTTCCAGGACCATAGAGGGACATACAACCGTCTCTATGGTATGTTAAGATGCGTTCGCGATTAAAAAATCCTCGGGGGCGTCGTTGTCAATAAGTCCGCCATACAATCCCCCCGAGAGGATCCCACCCGGATTCATCTTATCCATCGTTATCATTCATCTAAAAGGCAATTCCTATTTTCATCCAGGAGGCTCGTGAGCGCGGGAAGGGGATCTCTCTTCATCCCCAAGGAAAATAAAATTATGAAAACGAAAAACATGCACGCACACATAAACAATTGAGGCCGTGTAACCACCCAAGGAATAACAAATCTTGGAAAGGAAGATTTGCACCCCCCGCCAGCGGGGCTGCAAACACACCAAAATGGCGTCCCACCCCACCAAAAGAGTAACCTTGAGGACAATAGGTGGACAACTAAAGCCGGATCAAGGCAAAGTATTCGAAACGGTCTTCGGAAAGCTAAACGTGGCTATCCCCAGATTAATCGACACCCCATCCGGTTACGTCGCAATCTGCGAGAAAGAGGCAGATGTTGAAACGCTTAAGAAAGGGATGGGACAACGGGTGCTAAAGGAGATACACCTCCAGCCCAGCACTTTCCCTCAGATCTAGGCATATCGGAGCGTGATATGCAGGCAGCTCGACCCCTGGATCCAGCAACATAACAAGGAGAACATAAAGGAAGAGATAACAAGAACCCAGTCGTGGGCCAAAGTCGTGGATGAAGTGAAGTTCCGTAACAAACGGAACAACACATAATACCAAGATGTATTTAAAGTTATCTTCAGTGAAACTCAAATGGCCCAAAAGGCCAAAGAAAGAGGGCTTTTACTCTTGAATACCAAGATCAGCGGAGAACAAATGGAGATGGATGAGTTCACCCCCATCCAAGTATGCTTCCGGCGTTTCAAAATGGAGCATCACCGCACAGAGGAATGCAAAGAGCAAAGCATAACTTGTTCTAGGTGCAGCGGAAAAGGCCACGGATGGCTAGAATGCTCGGCACAAACAAAGAGGTGCCCAAACTGCGGGCTGAACCACGGGGCGATGGCCATGTCCTGTCCCCCCCCAAAATGAGATAATCAAAAGAAATAAAGCTGAGAAAACGAGGAGGGTTAATACTTTCTACTCCTAAGCGACAAGAACAGCCCCAACCAGAACTAATCAACAGCAACAGCCGAAGACCTATCTAAAGCTGGAAAACGAAAACTCAACAAAGATTCTTACGTGTATCTTATTTGCGCACGTAAACAATCTTATGAAACCGGGATCATTCGCGAAAAAACTCAATCTCATGCTAAAAAACAGTACGTCAGAGATGTGGTTCCCGGACGACCCACCATCGGGAGACGTACTGCAGCTGCAATTCCTGCCAAAGGGTGCACCAGAGACACCGGCGACTACATTTCCTCCAGAGGAAAAATCAACAAGATCTAAAAAAGCAGCCTAGGCCACGACTGGGAACAATAAATCAACCAGGAAAAACCCAAGATTGGAGGCACAAAGGCGCCGTGAGAAGAAGGATAATAAAGCGGCTAGAAGAATTAAGCAAGCAGAGGGTGATCTCGCGAGCTCATTGTCCTCAGAATCTGATGCTGAGTAGGTCGAAAACAGGGCAACTAAGAGCCCCTGTAAGTTCAAGAAGTATGTAGAAGACCTCGAAACGTACTTACAAGTACGATGGAGAGGAGATCGACCTCAAGGTAATCACAAATGAACAGATCCCATACCTCGAGAAGCTATCCCCTGAATAGATATAGCAGGGAATCCAGGACAAATAATCAAATGGACCTACTCAGCACCAAAATTATAATCAGACATTGAACAGGCTATTCACGAAGGAAATGTGAAACTGCACAAAGATCCCTGCATCAACCTAAGTGATGCAAAATGTAAAAAGATCAGAAACGGCAAAATCTACAATACTCAAGACTCACCAAAAACACTCAAGAACAAGAAAACAATGGAGAACATCAACAACACTTCAAAAAATACTCACACATAATGTGGATGGATGGAAAGGAAAGTCCATTCTTTACAGCAACACCTTCCATAAAGTGGACCTAAACATCATCCTCATGTCAGAAAATGGCGTTAACACAAACACGGACACTATAAAATACATAATTACACTGTAATACAGAAGAGCCACACACAACAAAGATTTGATGGCGCCGCCTTCGAGATCAGGAAAAACACAAAATTCCAAACGCTACCGGACTTAGATGAATCATTCGTAGCTGTCGAGATCTCGACCCTGGTTGGAGGCCTAACTGTGGCGGCAGCCTACCAGCCGCCCAGGAGACAATACCTACCGATCAACAACTTCTTCACCCTCTTAGGGCACAGAAGGCTAGCGTTGTTAGGAAAGAACCTGGAGCAACTATTTGAAAGAAATAGGCTCCAGAGAGTTGGACCAGGCTTCCCAACCTATCTAACATACTGTTCGGCGACAAAACCGGACATTGTGTTAGCAAGTCTAGAATTCCCCTTCAACATCGTCAACGCACCAGACCCAGTGGTCCCGAGCGATCATATTCCCATCATCACCACCATATCGCCTGCGCCAATGCTCAAGTCAGTCACACTTAAAAAAAGCTACGCAAAAGCTAACTGGGAGCAGTACAGAGAAATGCTCAGCAACTATCAGCTAGCTGACATGGGTGAAGCAAATCTCGAATAAATTGAACAGGAGATCGATAAGATCACTAATCTTCTCATTCAAGCTGATGAAAGATGCGTCCACAGAATCTTGTACAAAATGCTCCCACAACCTAGGTGTAAGGATGGAATGTGTGAAATCGCCAGGGAACACAGAGAGATCTACGAAGAAGTCGGTAGGACAGGCCTAAATCGGGAAAGGGCAGCCCGAATAAAACAGCTAAGCGAGGAGCTAAAAAACATAATCCTCGAGAAGCAAAGAGAAATCTGGGACGATATCTTAGGCAGAATAGAGAGGGAGAGAAACCCTGTACATTTTTGGAATAGCATCCCAAAACTTAGGGGATTGCCATCCAGTCCTAGGACAAAAATAAAAGGTGACAACATCATAGATGATCCGGAATCTCTCGAAAGGAGATTCAGAAGACATTGGAAAGAGATCTTTGCAATATCAACTGAGGATAACGATGATTTCGACCAGGACTTCGAAGACCATCGTCGATTCCGCGTACGGGTGCAGGGAGCCCTCTCCGGCCTAATGGAGCAGGAAGAGGGGGCCCGCAGGGAAGTGTCCTCAGTGTCAAACACTTTGCATTGAGCATCAACGGCATCACCTCGGTGCTGCCAGAAGATGTTCTCGCTACGCTCTATATGGACGACCTTCCGATCTCTTTTGGTTCGGCCCAGATGCCAACTCTGGAGCGTCGTCTCCAACAGGCATTGAACCGCGTCTCTCGTTATGCCGAAGCGCACAGGTTTCGGTTTCCCTTAGCCAAGACTAAGGTGGTGCACTTCTACCGCCATCCACGGCTCCACCCTGACTCAGACTTGTTTTTTAATGGGTTACGCCTGGAAGTGGTTGAATCTCACTGTTTCCTTGGTCTTGTATTTGACCGACGCCTCCCCTGGGAGGCTTATATTTTCAGCCTTAGGGTCCCTTGTTTTCGCGACATAGATATTATCCGTTCCGTGACGTTCAGCGCTGTGGGCGCGGATAAGACTACTGCATTACTTTTTTATCAATCCTTTGTTTGTTCGAAGCTCGACTACGGATGCGAGTTTTATGCATCCGCAGCCGAGCATGTATTGCGGAAGGTGGACTCGATCCACCACACTGGCCTTCTCCTGGTTACCGGTGCCTTACCCACTTTCCCCATTGAGAACCTACTAGTCGATGCTAGGGAGATGTCATTGGCTTTACACCGTCTACAATGTATTATTCGCCTGTACGCACGAGCTCGGCGCCTCCCTCAATCCCTAATAATTCTCACTGCATCCGCAGCTGATTTCGACGGTGCCTATGCCACTGAGAGATGCCAGTCATACCCTAAGCATTTTGGGTTTAGGGCTAGGAAACTCCTTCGAGAGCTAGGTATAACTGTCGGGACGATGGCACCCCTGGTTCTGCCCAGGACGCCACCCTGGAGTGTACCACATTTGGTTATTTGTCGCCACGCCTCTGCTCACAAAGCTTCTACAGTGCCGAGAGTATTGCGCTGAACCTTTTTGGAGCACACCTCGTGTCACAGTAGAGCCGTGCCAGTGTATATGGACGACTCCAAGTCCCAATAGGGGATCAGTTCCACGCCGTATACCCTCTGTTTGAAGTTAGATGGGCTCTGCCAGGCGCCGCGTCTGCCTTCACGGCCGATCTGGTGGCAATACACCACTCGGTAGGGAAGATTACGCAACGTGCCCGGTTCGGAGACCGGATTGTGATCTATAGCGACTCACAAAGCGCCCTGAGTGCTCTCGGGACATTAGAATCTCCGCATCCCCTGGTTCGCGATATCCGTGACGCCACGGTTTTGGCAAGCCGGGTGGATGTCATGATTATCTTTTGTGGGGTTCCTGGACATGTAGGAATTGCGTGGAATGAGCGTGCCGATGAGCGTTTCGCTCTTCCTCACACCGCTAATATTGCAGGAATACGGGCAGCTCGGCAAATAAGGTGGGAGACGGTCGAAGGGAACGTAAAGTTGCGTGCCATTGCGCGGCGACTGTTCTCATGGACCTATCCCCCCAATGCCGCGAAGGCTTCAGGTTGTTTTCTGTCTTCTCCGAATTGGACACACTCGCGGGACGCACCGCCATTTGATGGAGTGCTCGCCTGCGCCCTACTCTGAAGACTGTGTTGTCCCCCAGACTGTTTGGCACATTCTTGTTGAATGTTCCAGTCTGGGCGATCTCCGCGCATGTTACCTGTCCCGGTACCGGGATGGGCGGGGTCGCTACCGCCTGTCCCTTGTACTCGGGAGGGATTCGTGCACACCGACCTGTGGACTTTTAGACTTTTTGGAGGAGGCCGGCCTTCTCCCCTTTATTTTATTAGTTGGGAGGTTTTTGTTGTTGTTTTTTCTTATTTTATTAGGTTGCATGTTCCTGCGCCGGAGGCAGGTGGACCTCCCCCCGACGCCGGAGCTTGCTTTATACTTATTACCTTTTTCTTTGTTTTATTTTTATTGATGGTTTTTTATTTGTTTTTTTAGTATCCACTTTTAAAGATGCCTAATTTTAGGCAATGTTGAATACGGTGCCAGATGAGCTCTTTAAAAAAATAAATTATATCACCCAATCTCTCTCCTCGAAATACCCGACAAGATCTTTGAGAAGATTATAACCGACAGGTTACAATCTCAACTCGACGGGTTAGGAGAGCATAACCCGCAACAACATGGGTTCCGACCAAAAAGGGGCACAGAAACGGCCCTGGCGCTCCTAACAGACAAGACATCGTGATGAGCGACGTGCAGACGGCTTTCGACAAGGTTTGGCTGAGAGGACTCCAATACAAGATCCTACGCCTCTAGCTAGACTCAGTCCTGGAAAGAATCCTTTGTAACTTCATCATGGGCAGAAGGGCGCGTATCATGATTGAAGAACACAAAGGATCAAAATTCGAGCTCAAAGCGGGCGTTCCCCAGGGGGTAAAGTAAACAAATGCCCGCGATGTCCCTCAAACTAGGGCAAACCCTACCCTTTTTTTATCATCTATCTTCTACTAATATCCATATCTTCCACTATTGAGTATATCAGAGGTGATAAGCACGCTGCCAAAGACCTAGCAGTGTTGCCAATATATGAATGAAGCCAAGGAACATCATGGACATAAGAATTGGTAAGTGACAGCACTGCGTGGATAGTTGTCGAAATAGTCTTTTAAAAGGAAAAAAAAGAAGCTTTGAATAGTTCTGTTATTAATGAAAAGAAATTTATATTCTAATTGGCCATATATATTGTTTAAACATTTTTGAGAATATTTCTTTAGAAAGTTTATTCATCGTCCCCAGTACAGGAAATATGAAATAGTGGATTTGTTTTGGAACAGTTATTGTTTCAGTTTCAGGTAAATAAATATCGGCTAATTTTTTTTTTTAAATTATCATGTAATAAAATGGCATTCACCAGTCTCTATAAATAATTTTGAAGTTTTGTATACCAATAAATACACGAACACTGAGGATAGCTGAATCGTTTTATAGAAAAACACAAAGCGACACTAAATAATTATTCCTCGGATATACCTTTGTGTGTTATGTGACGTCACAGTCAATTAAATGCAATTAGCTTTCCATTGTACTAATTCGAAGCAATTAAAAAAATAGCATCGTTAGCCCCAGATGTATACAGGGTGATCTACAAAAAAAGTTACCCGAACTTTGAATTATTATTACTCAAAAACAAGTAGAAACATGTAAAAAAAAAATTAATGATTAAAATAAAATGAGGAAAGGCTAAGAAACAAACTATAAACCACAAACAAATAAAACCAAAACAATTTAACCAAAAAAAATAAATCTGTGTTGTAGGTCGGCCTGTCACCCCCCTTCCCATCCCATCCTCTGCCAATTGCTGGTCCGGTCGCCCAGTCGTGGCGGACTCTTTAGCGCGCTCATTCCCCGCAATTCCCAAATGGCCAGGAACCCAGCAGAAGATAATCTCGACATCTGCCCGACTCAGGCCAACGGTGGCGTCACGGATATCGCATATGAATGATTGAGCTTTTTAAAATCTGTTATGGGATGGATAAGTTGGATTTTAGCAAGTTATTTGAGTTGGAATGTAGTAATAGGACTAGGGGTCACCACTTAAAAATTAAAAAACAGGTGCAGGTTGGATGTTAGAAAATATTTTTTCACCAATAGTGGTAGATTAATGGAATAGTTTGTCATCTGAGACAGTAGACAGTCTAAACTTGAATGTTTTGAAACGCAGATTATATGGGGAGGGAGGGTTCACTTTGGCGGGGGGAGGGGGGGGGGTATCTGGACTCATCCCTGTTTGAGTTTTTTTATTATTGTATATTATGATTGATTTGGATTTTGACGAGTCTTGATGGTCATGCTTTTTGTTTTTGACACATTCCTGTGGAGGGTTCGAATTGCATATTGTAGATGCATGATCTGATACAATCCTATGGATTGTTTAAATTGTATATTATAGATGCATTTTGTGGGTTGGTTTTGACACATGCGGATGACCTTTGATAGGCCCTTGTGGCTTTTGTCATCTGCGCAATTATGTTATGTTATGTTATGAACCAGGGATTGTGGAGATTCCAATGCCGCAAGAGCACTCAAGGCGCTCTGTAAGTCTCTAGATCATAATCCGGTCCCCGAACCGGGCAATTCGCGTTATCTCCCCTACTGAGCGGTGTATTGCCACCAGCTCGGCCGTGAAGTCAGAAGCAGTGCCTGGCAGAGCCCCGAAGACTTCAAACACAGGAGATATTGCGTGGAAACCGAGCCCCTCTTGAGACCTGGAGCCATCCGTATACACTGGCACGGTTCCAGCGTGACACGAAGTGTGCTCAAAAAGGCCAAACGCAATACTCCCGGCGCTATAAAAGCTTTGGGAGCAGAGGCGTGGCAACAAATAGTCAAAGGTGGTACCTTCCAGGCATGACGGCCCTATGGTTTCTATCACCCTGGGCAAGCAGTTGTTCGGTACCCTTTTTAAGTATAATTATAAAAAATTAACAAGGAAAAACTAAAAATATAGAATAATAGAAATGCGTTTATTACATGAATTGTTTTTTAACAAACAATAATATTGTTTTTCACAACTCGGATTTTGGAGAGTATGAACAATTAGCTTACCTGAAACATTTTTTCCCAGCCTTTAGATCAGCAAATCTTTTCATGGCACTTTCTATATTTAATTTCCTCGCAATATCATTTTCTATAAACAAAATTGCCAAAGAATTCATTTTTCTGTCTTGAGATGTGGATGACCCAAAGTATGTTTCAATAAACTTTACTTTACTAAAGCTTCTCTCGCCAGTGGTCACAGTAATTGATTGCATTATACTTAATGAAACCTACATATTTGGCATGATATCCTGTAACTTATTAGTGTTTATGAACCTAGCGGCTTCTATTAGAAGCTTTATATCATCAGGAAATAGTTCTTTGGCTATATTTAATTCAGTCAAGAGATCATATCTATTAATATCCATTAATAGCCAAACCTTAATATGCTATTTTGAGTTTATTTTTATCTGGCAGATCTTTTAGGTCATGTAAAAAATCCTCGTGTGTTATTGAACTTTGTAACTGTTCAAATCTTTCTGTTAAAGAATTAATAGCTTTGTCCAGTATTACATTGAACACATCATTATTGATGGCGCCCCTAAGCAGATGGCGCGCCCCGGGTAACTACCTCAGTTCCCGGTAACTTGAGTCGACAATGTTTCCAGGGTGGCGTCCTGGGCAAAACCAGGGCTCGAGAGCTACATCAAACTCGAAGGAGTTTCCTACCCTGAAACCCAAAGGGCTGAGAGTATGACCTGCGTTTCTCGGCACGCTGAACACCTTTGCATAGAAATAAAATAACAGTTTTCAGAGGATTATTCTCTGATGCCGTGGCCCTTTCCACATAATTATGTCTCAGCAAAAAAATAAACATAATTTTATGAGCTACAGAGTCAATCCTACATGATAGGCGTGCTTGAGGAGGATACTTTTAAGGATGTCTGCTGCTAGGTCGAGAGGTGAACGCAGTGCCGGATTAAGACCTTGCTAGACCTAAAGCACACTTTGAAAAGTGGCTTGAAAATACACATACCAAATATTCACTTCCCCCCCCCCCTCCAATAACACCACTTGTTTTCACATCCGTTTATTTGTATGTATTTAAAGACAAACAAATACTTTATTCGATGAAAAAATACAATATTGCAATTCTACTTCAATAAAGGCGTCTTTAGTCGTGCTGCAATGATCCTTAAATGTTGGGCATCCTGTATCGTATGCTGGATGGTCATTGCCATGTACATTATATGTGATATGATACTTAGAAATATAGACTCATACATATAAACGAACTAGAGGGACATGATCTAGTGGACCTGGGGTGAAAATGGCCGATTTAGCATCTCTAGCCACTAAGTGGACACACCTGGTGGTCAGCTGATATCAGATTTTGACTCAGAAACCTCAATTACACCTTGTGACATTGGTTTGACCTTCACAATCTCTAAAAATGGCCGATTTAATACATTAAGCCACTAGGTGGCGCCACTTGGTGGTTAATTAATATTATATTTGAACTCAGTGATCTCAATTACCTTTGGTAGCATTGGCTTTATCTGGTTACATTGAGCCAGCGACTCATTGCGGACAGATGAGCACAACATGAGATTCGCAGGACCCATGGACCTGCTTGTTTCGCCGCAGTTATTAAAAATGTCCGATTTAACACCTTTAGTCACTAGGTGGCGCCAACTCTCGGTCAACCTATATCATATTTGAACTCAGTGACCTCATTTACCTTTGGTTGCATTGGTTTTAGCTGGCTACATTGAACCAGTGACTCGTTCCGGACAGAAGATGAACACAACACGAGATTTGCACCACCGATAGACCTGCTTCGCCGCAGCTAACAACACTGATATGAGCATAGTTTGTTTCATAATCCCCCATCCTTAGATATAGCTAACCATGTTAGGCATTCTTAATGGGACATCCTTTACGAATCTGTAAAATTAGTAATTTCTTCTACGCCTATCTATAAATTAAAAAAAATTATTATCTACCAATTTAAAAAAAAAAGCTTGAGCGAAGAGGTGAGATATTAAAGTTTAAATGCCTCAAAGGAAGGGATGAATATTTAAGAGAAGACATATGAGTCAGATTGCCCCACTTGTTGAAAGTTTTGAAGGTCATATGGTCATCTCCGAATAATTAAGAGCACGTGACTTAGGTATATTGACCTTTTTTTAACTCTAGCCACCCTGTAGGGCAAGAGAAAGAGTTGAAGAGTGGTCAGTCATTTCCAAATGGATATGACACGCCCCATCCTCCCCTTCGGATGCAATCCTGTAGTGAGGCCACCCTACTTGGATGTATTCCGTGGGGAGGGGGGGGTATAAAATTCCACAGCATGCAACAGCCTCCTTCCACTTTAACCTGGTCCCTCATGGCAGCTTCACAGAGAGCTCAGGCCCCACTTAATTGTGCTAACAGCGGGGGTCCTATAGCGGGGGCTGTAGGATCAAGGCTTTCACCCTTAATCTCCCTTAAGAGGTCGGAGAGAGCAGAGATCTCATCTGGTACCGGAGATGTACATATAAACAACTTAAAAAGGATCACCATGATGGTAATTCTGGCTCGAATGGGTAACCAGTGCACGAAAGAAACGTCTCCGGCGGATATGAACACAAGCGGCTAAGCTTTGACCAAGTTGAATGGGTTGGGAAGCGGAAAAGTGGAGTAAAGTGAGAAAGAAGCTGCAGCGCGAAAGGAGCTGTAGTGATCAAGGTAATGAAATAATGTATGGTAATCTCATAATTATTGTGGTCAAAGTTGAATTCGATATGGCTATGATTCCGCAAGATGTAGATAGAAGACTTGTAGGCATCAGCAACATGAACTTCAAAAGTTAGAGTAGGTTTAGGAGTGTCGGAAACGGGAGATGAAAGCCACGAGTAATACCCAAGTTTTGTCAGGACTGAGTTTCAGTAAGATGTCCGAGAGCCATTCATTAATGATATACGAGGATATAAAATTTATAATTATGAATCTTAATAGTCTAAGTAAACGAAACTGTGGAGAAAGTAAGATAGATTTACCTGTCTTCATCATAGAAATGGAATCTAGGCGAAATCTAAGAATGCCAGATGGAATAAGATATAATTTTTGAATAGGTAACGCATCAAGAACTAGTCTTTGCGGAATATCAAAATGCTCCTCCTTACGGCCTTGATATATCACTTCCGATGTGAACAGACAGAGTTCGAGATATGGTAGGAGCGCCTTTATGTTGTTTTACAGTCTCTTTTGAATGCAAAAAAATTCAAACTCCTCCCAAGGCTAGCCCTGGAATTATTATATTTTTGAATATAGCCTAAAACTATTCGGCTAATTCTAGCGAAATTTGAAGCCTTTATGTTGTTTTACATTCTCTTTCGAATGATATAATTGCCAAAGTCTTCCCGAGGTTAGCCCAGGAATGATTTTGTTTGGGCAATAAATTATAACTATTCAGCCGTTACTCTGCTAAACTAAACTATAATGTTATACTCTGCTATGCAAGCCTAGAATAGGCTATACTATGCTAAGTTATACTATCCTAAGCTATGCTAAGATATAATGCACAAGGGTAAGATAAACAATGCTAATTTAGGCTATAAAATGCTATGCTAGAATAGCATATAGTATGTTAGGCTAGACAATATTAAGCTAGGATAGAATAGGCATACTTGTCTGGATAGTTAATGCTAGGCTAGGTTATACTATGCTAGGCTAGGCTGAGCAATACTAGGCTAGGCAGGGCTATAATATGATATGCTAGGGTAGGTTAAAGTATAATAGGCTAAGGAGGGCTATGCTCTGCTATGCTAGTCTATGTTAGGCTATGCTAGGCTATGTTAGGCTATGCTAGGTAATACTATGTTAGGCTATGATAGGCTACCTAACCTAAGCTATAATAGGCTAATCTATACAAGGTTATTCTAGTCTAGGTATGGTATGCTATACTAGTCTATACTAGGCTAGGCTATAATAGGATGCCCTTGGCTATATTGTGTTAGGTGTGGTCATGCTAGGATAGGCTATATCAAGCTAGCCTATAATATGCTAGGCTAGGCTATCGTATGAAAGGATATATTTTCTAAGCTATAGTAGCGTATTCTAGCTTGGCTATATTAGGTTAGGCTACTTTAGGTGACGCAATGCTATGCTATGGCATGCAATGTAAGCCATACCTGGTTAGGCTAAGCTAGGCTATACTATAATATGCTAGGTTAAACTAGTGTCTACTAAGCTAGGCTAAGCTATACTAAGATAAGGTAGGATAAAGTAGGCTATACTATGCTAGGTTATACTAGGCTACTTAGATTATACTAAGTTAGGCTAGGTTAGGCCCGGCACTGCAAGGTTATTCTATTTTAGGGCTAGGCTATCCTATCTTTGGCTAGGCTTAGCTATACTAGGATAAAACAGGCTAGGTTATACTATGTTATGCTTAGATATGATATGCTATGCTATACTAGGCAGGTTTAGGCTAGGCTATACTAAGCTATGATATGCTAGACAATACTATGCTATACTAGGCTAGGCTATTCTCTACTATGCCATGCTAAAGTATGTGGCTATTTTCTGCTATTTTAAGCAAGGGTAGAGTATTCTAGGCTATACTATTCTGTGTTATGCTATACTATGCTATGTTATATTATACTATGCTGTGCTATATTACTCAATGCTGTGCTATACTTATACTATGATATGCAATAATGTTATATAATATACTATGCTCTAATCTGCTATGGTATATTATGCTATGCTATCGAATACTGTGCTATTAGTGTGTGTCATTCTTTTCAACGTTCTAATTACATAAATAAGGGGTGCTAAAAATTTGCAGCCTTATTTATGAATTCTAAAGTTATTTTTTTATCCATAACCCTTTATTTTAAGAACGAGATTTTTTGAAGGTTGTCACCTAAGTACTTATATTTAATTTTTTTTATCAAAGTTATTTCTAATAATTCCTTTATAATATAAAAAAATAAAATGGTGAAGTTCAGAAATAAATATAAGTATCGAATTTTGGTGACTTTTTTAAAACTAAAAGAATTACAAATGGTGAAGTTCAGAAAATTTATTAAAATTTTGGCATGGAAATTATTATAGCAAATTTAGATGGGGAAAAGAAAAAAGAATCATGATAGGCCGTAGGACACAGATCGAAGAAGAAGAATAAGAAGATGAAGAAGATGAAGATGAAGATGAAGATGAAGATGAAGAAGAAGAAAAGAGTGTTTAGCGTGTTGAAATAAAGAGTGTATAAAGGGGATTAAAAAAGGCGGTTAAGATTAGTAAATAAGGCCGTAGGCCACACCCCGCAGGGGTGCCTGTGTAACCAAGCTCTACTTGTTAAGGAAGAGAACAGCGGCTTGTTTTAATATAAATTTAGTTCTACTTGGTTAGCTACTTAAAATTTTGGACTTATTTTTGTCATCTTGGGGAATTAAATTATATCTATTTCACTTTTTTCTTATTTCAGTTCTTTTTTAAATTAATATTTCAGTTCTTTTTTAGCCCCCGTTGTAAATTCAAGAGTCACAATCTTAAACAGATCCAAAGGAACTGGAAGGAGGCCCAAAACATATCCTTTGGGAGAGGAGAACTACAGGTCAAAGACACCTTCATTACAAAACTAGACAACCTGTTGATATCCTCAGGCGCAAGTGTAAAATCGTCTTTTGCTGTCAATTTGGCTTCCCTGGTTGTAAAAACGAAACTCAAATTAATTTAAATCCCCTGTGGAGATGAAGATCTATCTCTCTGAAGGAACTTGCTTTCATTAAAGGTCAGAGAGAAATGATTACTTCTTTTGGACCACTTCAGGTTTGCGTTCGTGATTGACTTGAGTAAAATAGACAAGTCAATAAGTAAAAGTGGCAAAAAAGGTGAAGGAAGAAGAGATGCTTACTATAAGTAGACCAATGTTTAAATAAAATCAAGTAAAATAATTTTCTGTACTGAAGAAAATGAAGAGCAAATCGCTGATGCTCAAGATGGAAAGAATTGAATTTATAAAGTGACATTAAAAATACCAACCATATCTTCAACTTCCATTAAAATACAACCACGGAATTATTTTTTGGGGGCGGGGGGAAAAAATATCATAACTATTCTGCTGATTCTAACGAAATTTGAAACCCCTATATTGTTTTGCATTATCTTTCAAATAATATAATTGCCAAAGTCCCCCCAAGGTTAGCTTGGGAATTATTTTGTTCTGGCAATAATATCCTAACTATTCGGCCCATTCTAACGAAATTTGAAACCCTTAAGGTGTGTACATTCTCTTTCGAATGATAAAATTGCCAAGGTCCTCCCAAGGTTGCTACGAGAATTATTGAAAGTTTTGAAGGTCGTAAGGTCATAAATCAAATAATTGAGGAAACGGACTGTTTGGTCAGCAGACCTTGTTTTTGTTATCGGCACGGATTTGGCGGGTGTGGGGCTTCATGGAGAGAGTATAAGAATGTTGTAAGGGAGGAAAGCAATAGCCAAGAAGAGGGAGCAGAGAAACCTAACCTGATGTGGAAGTGTTCAGATATTATCATGGGTTGGTCTGTCATGAAGAGGATGTATGTATATTATGAAGGATGAATCGACAAGCTCAAGTACTCTATTTATAAAGGAGAGTAAAACCCTAGAATTTCTAGAAGTCAGGTATATGAGGGAGTAGTGTGAAGTATTTTTATATTACCTAGGTCTTAGGATAAGTAAGATTGAGAAAGGGGTAGAAAATTCAGCCAAGTCGTCGAAGAAGCTGTCAGAAGGATGACCTGGAGGAAGATCAACCAAAATTATGAGAGAGGACCTCCAATCCATCTATTTATATTTTATGTATTTTCCATTGTGATCAATTAATTATTAAAGCTTTTTTATCTTTTCCAATGAATTTAATTTGTGATCGTGTATCATTATTTTTCACATTAATATACATTCAAAAATAGATGCGGAGAATTTGTATAGGAATGTCATAAACCCGAAAAATATCTGTTCAGCGAATTAAAAAAAAAAAACGAATTCACAGTTTATATTAAAATTTACATAAATATATCTTAACACCTCTATCTTCAAAGCTAAAATTCTAAAAATTATTAATTATATCTTGTACTTGAAATTGGGTCCAAAACGGGGAATATTTGCAGCGATCCAACCATTAATTTTTTCAAGCTGTGTTGATGAAAACTTTTCTTTCCAGTCACCAACCTCACCTGGTAGAATTATATAAATATTAGCTAATACAAATTAGTTGAATATATGAACAAATGTTTGAACAAAATTTCGAGCCATTTTGATTCCTTTAACTATTTTTATCTTCCTACATTTTTTCTTATTAAATCAGCGTTAGGAAATAGAATGATTATCTAGATAGTATCTGGAATATGAGATAACTATCTTGCCTCTTGGCAAATTTAGTGTATACATAGGAGTTTTCAGTATGTATGAAAAGATTGAAGACTGTTATCCTAGGTCATTTGACCTATTTTTATATTGAGAAAAAACATTGGAGTAAAAGGCTCGTACTTATTTCTCACACTATTATAATCTGTTTGCACGGTACACACTACCCACCTTTCCTGAAAAATTCTCCCATGGTTCTGAAATCTTCAGAATCTAACTCATTTTTCTTCTTTGACTTCTGTTCAGCATTAAATCTCTCCTTCATTTTATCGAACTTTGTGTACTCGGCGACCTTAAAAAGTAAATTCTCAGATACATTTTTTTCAAATTATTTTTTTTTAGAATATTGCAATTTCACAAGAACAAAAATAATGCTATGATTGATCTATAAAACGACGGAATTATTTTTAAATTGTATAAAAACTGCTTTTTACATAATCATTTTATGCTCCTAAAGTTTTTTTCGTATATAGTACAGCCACGGCCTAAAGTTTTCTGACACTTGGAATTTTTCCTATTCCTTGAGACCAATACATCTGGAAAGCAAAATAAAAGTACAATCTTCCTTATAAACTTTTTGAACTATTTAAAATAGAACTATATCAGTATGCTGTAGGTTGCAGTCAAAATGTCTTCATATAACACATCTTATTTGTTGATTAATATGATACGAGGAGCGGTCAATAAGTTTTGCAATTCTGATATAAGTAAACGAGATATGAGGAAAAGTATTTTATTGTTTTTCAATATAACTACCCTCGACTTCAATGCACTTGCGCCACTTGTCCCTGAGGCTTCGAATTCCCGACAACCAGAAATCTCCCGACTGCTGTTCAATTCACTCCTGAATGGCGAGCTGGACATCTTCAACGTCCCCAAACCGGCGTCTACGCGTGCAGCCTTGAGCTGGCGGAATAAAAAGTAGTCGCTAGGGGCCAGATCTGGACTGTAGGGATAATAGTTGAGCTCCTCGAATCCGCACTCGCGCAGGGCAGCTTGTGCAACTCTGGCGTGGTGGACAGGGGCATTGTCGTGGAGGAGCTGGAGACCGCGTGTCAACTTACCGAGCCGCTTCTCACGGATGCACTTCTTCAACCCAGCCAGTTCATCGGCGTAATATTGGCCTGTGATGGTCCTTCGACGAGGCGCATAGTCCACCATCAACACTTCCTCAGAATCTCAGAAGATGGTGGCCAAGATCTTCCCGGCTGAGGGTTGGGTCTGGAACTTGATGGGAGTCGAAGAGCCCCTGTGCTTCCAGGCCATGCTTTCGAGCTTGGTCTCGGGATCCCAGTGATGGACCCACGTTTCATCACCTGTCACTATGCGTGACTCGAATCCAGCCGGGTCTTGGTTGTACAGGAGCAGCAGCTCCTCCGAACTTTGACGACGTTGAAGTCGATCATGGGGCGTGAGGTTTCTAGGGACCCAACGAGCAGAGACCTTGGTTATGGCCATATTGTCGTGGATGATGTTGATAACACTTCCATGTGATATTCCAAGTTCTAGCTCGATTTCTTTGACCTTCACCCGTCGATTTTTGAGGATCATCCTCTCGACACAGGCCACATTGTCCTCGATGGTCACGTCTGACGGGCTTCCTGGACGGGGGTCATCTTCAAGGGACTCACAACCATGGCGGAACTCCCTATTCCAGCGAGAAATGGTTGCATAGGAAGTGGAGTTGTCGGTGTACACTGCAGCCATGCGTTCATGGATCTCGTTTGCATTCTTGCTTTTTTTGGTCAAAATTTGATCACTAAGCGGTGCTCAACCTTTTCCATTGCTGAAAAATTTGTGACTGACGATCTGTGATCAGCTACTGCTTCTTAAATAGACGAGGCAGGAGCGTGCGGCTGCAGGTCCTGACTTGTCATAACTTGTCCTAACATCCCCATAAACAGCAATCCCACTTCCTCTGTTTTGCCCTACCGATTCGCAAAACTTACTGACCGCCCCTCGTATTCCATGTTGACAAGACCTGATAATGGCGAAGACACGTAAATATACTATGGAGGAAAGAAATCTGATACGCACTGTGCGATGAGGCTCTCAGCTGTCAATAAATCGCGCGAAGAGTCAGCGGATTACATTCCGGTGTCGCTAAAGTGTTGAATAGGATCGTACAAAGTGGGAATATTTAAGATCAACCTCGTTCTGGACGACCTGGGGTCAGTACGCAACGTATTGACATGTATATGCGTCGTTTGAGGCTTCCAGGCCGCAAGAAAATAAACCATAGTACAGTTGCAACATGAATAGACAGAAGGCGGCCAGGTTGATGAAACCGCCAGAACAGTTCGTCGTAGACTGGTTGCACAATGCCTGAAGTCATGTAAAGCCTGCCAGAAGCCGCTGATAAACCTTCAGCAGAAGCGATGTCAACTGGCTTGGGTATGTGATTACCGCAACTGGACCATATGTCAATGGGGGCATGTCTTATGGTCCGACGAGGTCACGTTCCAGTTGATCTCTTGCAGCGATCGATTGTCCATCTGTCTCCAGATAGGAGTCCACTGGTAAACCTTTTGCAAGACCTGAAAGAGCCCGTAAGACGTCATCAACCACCGAAGAGTGCGCCATTACCACAGCCTTTAGGTGTCGCAACCTCGTGGAGAAGATGGCTCAAAGAATAAATGCTTTATTCACTGCCAATAAACTCTCAATTCAGTAATGAGCTTCGTGTATTAGTTCGGTGTTGCAAATTTCGTATTTTTTCATTCTTTTTGATTGTTTGGGCGCATATATAACTTATTGCTATTTATTCCTCCTTATTTCATTGATATACTCATATTGATGTACAAATAAAAGCTTTACGCCCCTATCTAATTTCCTAAAGGTTCCCAAGTGTCTGAAAACTTTTGACCGCGGCTGTATTTTCCATTTATTTTTTTTCTGAAAGTTGAGCTTTATATTTTATAAATAAACCAAGTATAAAGTTAGAATAGATAAAAGTATACTGCTAACTTTTTCGATTTGCAACTCCATCAGATTGGTCCCTAGTAATTTGTCCACCTTCTTAATCTCTTTCACTGTATCTTTCTTCATATCTTCATAAAAAATGAGGCAGATGTTTGGGTTTTCTTTCTCTTCCCAAGCCGAGTACAAATGAGACCAGTAGGGACTGAATGGAACTGAGAGAAAAAAAGGGTGTAAACACTCAAATGAAATCACTTTGGGATTGAGAGATTGGTGATCATCACTAAAAAGAACCAAACACTATTATGGAACTAAATGATTACACTATAACAATGAATCCCCACCCCGGAAATGAGAATAACTTTTCTAGAGGTATTTTTTTGCGTAAATCACGAATATGACATCTGTCTCTTTCTGCGACCCTTCCAGTTTCTCGTAAATTACCATCTTACTTACGTTAAATACTCTGATGGTTCCGTAGGGATTGAATGCAAGCAGGATTGGGCCGAAACTGACAACCCTAAAACTTTATGAAACTATACTCAAAATTATTTTAGTTATATGGGTCCAAAGCCGTAGCAACTCTTACGTAACGCTTGATAATTTTGTAACTTACTATAGATGCTTCCTATTTTTACTTTTTTATTTAATATTTGTTGCCGTTACTATTCATATTATTTTTCATATACTAGAGTGTTTTTTTCTTTACAGGAGAATGCAAAAATTTCACAGACAGCTTCTATTATATATGTGGATCAGTTACATTAAGACAATACAAGAGGCAGTTGACTCAACGGGTGAAGAAACTTTATGAGCTGTACTTTGGATGTAAAGTGGGTGACCAGGACAAACGCTGGGAACCTCACATATGTTGCGTCTTGTGTACAAGTTCCCGTTCTACCTGGGTAAAAAGCAAAGGCCTTGGACTCATTTTTGGCGTACTACTAGTCTGGAGGGAGCCAAAGGACCATTCAACGGATTGCTAGTTCTGCTTAACAGATATTAAAGGTGGATATTCAATCTGTTTTCTTTTCTGATCTTTAATATATTTTCAAGAGATGAATCAATTAAAAAGATCAAAATACATACTATGTTGTACTTCCACTGTTTCTGCAAGTGATCACAGCCAGTAATATCCATTTTTAGTTTGATTTTATTTTATTTCACTGCAGGTCGCAACGGAAAAGACAAGGAATCTATCATGTATCCGGATCTTCAGTCTGCTATTCTCGTAGTTCGACATTCAAGTGCTATTCCTGTACCACAGCCGCCCTCTGAACTACCAAGCGATGACACGAGCAACTCAGACGATTCAGAATCTCAAGATACAACATATGTGGCACAGTTTGAATCTGACAAGAAACCACACCTCATCACCCAACCGGAACTGAATGATCTAAGTCGTGATCTAACACTTACTAAGCAACATAGTGAACTCCTGACCTCACGTCTGCAACAATGGAACCTGTTGGATGAACATCTTTGAATTACAGTATTTAGGAAGCGTTCTGCCGATCTGCTGCACTTCTTCACTTTTGAAAACAACATGTCTAATTGTATTGATATCAGAGGCCTATTCAATGCCCTTGAGCTGACCTATGAACTAAGTGAGTGGTGCTTATTCATAGATGCTTCCCTTTACAGCATAAAGGTGGTTCTGTTGAACACTGGAAACACCATACCTTCAGTTCCAATTGCTCATTCAGAACCTTGCTTTTATTCTAGGCCGCCTAATTTACAAGGAACATGAGTGCCTAATTTGTTCGGACAGGAAAGTAGTAGCCCTACTTAATAAGCTAGAAACTGGATATACAAAGTTTATGTGCTTCCTTTGCAAGTGGAGCAGTAGGGCCAGATCAGAACATTATGTACGCTCCCAATGGTCACCTCGGGAAACTATTACGCTTGGATGCCATGATGTAATTCATGAGCCACTAGTTAGGAATAAGAAAATAATTTTGCCGCCACTGCATATAGAACTAGGCCTAATGCCACCATTTACCAAAGCACTGCAACATAACAAGTCATGTTTCCCATACCTCAAAGCGATCTTCCCTAAAAAAGTAATGCCAAGATAAAATAAGGCATATTAGTAGGCCCTCAGATTCGTCAGCTTATAGCTGGTGAGGACTTCGAGGAGACAATGAATAAAACTGAGCTAGCGACCTGGCAGGCTTTCAAAGATGTATGCAAAGGACCAAGGGGCCCAGCGAAAGCGTATAGTGGAGAGATTAATCAAGTGCTACCAAGATCTCAAATGCAATATGTCACTGAAGATAGATTTTCTTCATTCTCATCTGACCTTCTTCCCAGAGAATGCAGGAGATGTGAGTCATGAAGATGAAGAGAGGTTCCATCAAAATATAGCGTCAATGGAAAACAGGTAACAAGGAGTAACAAGGAGTAACAAGGAAAGTAAGTACCCTAGGAGACCTTACGGTCCATTGAAAGAGGGTACCTTTGGACTAGCAATCAAGCGAGCACATGGCTGCTCAATTGTTTTGCGTCCCTAAACGGCCACTTTTCAAGACTTTGTCTGGTCTTGACTTGAACTGGTCAACAGATTCACTGTTGACAACTTCCACTGGAAGTGCGTTCCACTTACCGCAGATACTGTAGGTGAAAAAGTTTCCACACAGATTGCGGTTGTAACGCTTCAGTTCAAGTTTGAAGCCGTGATTGCGCGTTCTGTTCTCACTTAGTGTGAAAATACCTCGGTAGTCAACATTGTCGAACCCTCGAAGTATTTTGAAAACTTCGATGAGCTGACCACGCAGTCTACGGGTTTCCAGCGAGAACAGATCTAATTCCCTTAGTCTATCCTCATAATTTTTATGTCGTATAGAGGGAATCAGCTTTGTTGCCCTGGCTTGTACGCATTCCAATCTCGCGATGTCCTTTCGCAATGAAGGACTCCAAAATTGTACGGCATACTCAAGGTGCGGTCGGACAAGTGAGTTGTACAGGCACAGTACAATCTCCTGGTTCCGATAACCAAAGTGGCGCTTTATGTAGCCTAACATCCTTTGGGCCTTTTTCTCCGCCTCAATGCACTGTATAAGGGAAAATGGAGCCCTGCTATGCTGGCTAACTTTTGCTGGAACCTGAGCCACCGTGACACACCTAAGACGTCTTACAAACGAAGAAGTAAATACTAAATGTAGGTTAATACATTATATAATGCCAACAATTAATTATTCATGAATAAATTACAATGGACACATTTAATCTGAGTTTTGGAGCGAAATACATTTATGGTATCGTGGAAATCGGTATCAATTGCATAATTATTAAATCGACAATTTACAAGAAAACGTTACGTAATAGGAATTTTTTTGTGATTAAATTCAAATTCAGCGCAATCCATTTCATAATAAAATGCCCATGAAATCTATATATTTTCCTTGACACTACAATTCCTTGCACAGTGTTATTAATAGCAGGGTATTCTTGGGTAACATTCCTCGTTCATGGCTATTGAAGTTTCAACAAGATGATAATTATTGAAGTGTAATTAATGTGTGGAAGAAGATTTATAGCTATTTTATCTGATAGATTGGGTGGGAAAGAATACAAGTTCTTTAATTACACTCAACATAAACATATTAAATAGTTAATGTTAATCGTTTATTCACCAAGGAATTAGTAAGTGTTTCTAATGCTTACCGCGGTCATGAACGATGTCTTCTATGAATTCATCAAGTGTTCCTTTAAAACTCAGCATATTCTGATGTTGGGCATAGTGATAATACGAAGAAATGACATCTCGTGGATCTCTCAACATGTAAATTACCTATAGATGATAAAAGGTGTACGTGAAATGATGTGAATTTAAAAAGGTGCACGAAAATTAGGTGAATTTAAAAGGTGTAAGAGAAATCAAGTGAATTTAAAAGGTGTACGAGAAATGAAGTGAATTTAAAAGGTGTACGAGAAATGAGGTGAATTTAAAAGGTGTACGAGAAATGAGGTGAAATTAAAAGGTGCACGGGAAATGAGATGAATTTAAAATGTGTAGGAGAAATGAGGTGAATTTAAATGGTGCACGAAAAATTAGGTGAATTTAAAAGGTGTAAGAGAAATAAAGTGAATTTAAATGGTGTACGAGAAATGTAGTAAATTTTAAAGGTGTACAAGAAATGAGGTGAATTTACAAGGTGAACGAGAAATGAGATTAAGTTAAAAGGGTACGAGAAATGAGGTAATATAAAAGGTGTACGGGAAATGAGTTAAGTATAAAAGGTGTACGAGAAATGAAGTAAATTTAAAAGGTATACGAGAAATGAGGTTAATTTAAAAGGTGTACGAGAAATGAAGTAAATTTGAAAGATGTAAGAGAAATGAATGAATTTAAGAGGTGTACGAGAAATGAGGTGAATTTAAAAGATGTACGAGAAATGAGGTGAATTTGAAGGTGTGAGAGAAATGAAGTGAATTTAAAAGGAATACGAGAAATGAGGTGAATTTAAATGGTGTGCAAGAAATGAAGTGAATTTAAAGGTGAACTAGAAATGAGGTCAATTTAAAAGAAGTATGAGAAATGAGGTAAAGTTAAAAGGTGTACGAGAAAATAGGTGAATTTAAAAGGTGCACGAGAAATTAAATGAATTTCACAAGGTGTACTAGATGTGAGGTGAATTTAAAAGGTGCACGAAAAATGAGGTGAATTTAAATTTGTACACGAAATGAGGTGAATTTTAAAGGTGTACTAGAAATGATGTGAGTTTAAATGGTTACGTGTACGACAAATGAGGTAAATATAAAAGAAGGACGGCAAATGAAGTGAATTTTTAGGTTTACGAGGAATTAGGTGAAGTTGATAAGTGTAACTGAAACGAGGTAAATTTACTAGGTATACGAGAAATGAGGTGAATTTGAATGGTGTAATAGATATACCGTAAATTTTAACGGTGTAGGAAAAATGAGGTGAATTTAAAAGGTGTACAGGAAACAAGGTAAATTTAATAGCTATACCAGAAATAAGGTTATTTCAAAAAGGCGTAAATAAAATTAAATTAATTAAAAGGTGTACCTTCGACGCTGTTTACCTTTATTTACCTTTGACTCTGTTTGCCTTTGTTTACCACTGACTCTGTTTACCTTCGACGCTGTTCACCTTTGTTTAGCTTTGACACTGTTCATCTTTGTGACCTTCGACTATGTTCATCTTTGTTTACCTTCGACGCTGTTCGCCTTTCTTTACCATCGAGGTGTTCACCTTTGTTTACCTTTGACGCTGTTCACCTTTGTTTAACTTCGAGGTGTTCACCTTTGTTTACCTTCGAGGTCTTCAGAGTCTTCGCTGGCAGGAGCGACACGGGCAGGTGGCTTTTCATCGCTCTGGGAGATGGCATATGAGCGCCTAATGTCAAAATAATGCCATCCGAATAGACTTTACCAGGACGCAATCTTTGGAACATCTTCATAGAGTTTCCTTCTGGATCAAGACTGGGTACCCCTGAGATGTTCAAGTATATGTCACCCCTGAAGAAAAAATCGAGGGTCTAAGTACAACGCAGATTCCTCTAGTCTTTACAATTTCATGAGAGCGAAGTATCCCATTATATTTTAAATATTATATTGATTTTTTTTTTTTTAGTTCATGGAATAAATAAACATATTCTGGAAGGTATTTAGTAAAGTATAGCTTTCTAGGAATCTCTTTCGGATTTTTACCCATCCTGATTGAGAGTACTTTTTTCTAGTTGTGGCCGACGGCACAAGGTTTTCCCTCCCCCCTCTGCTATTCTGCAGTCCAACAAGTGGGTGGATCGTGGAACAGAGGTAGTGCCTCCTAATACAACTAAAACCTGGACGATTGGCACATCCCCGTGGCTCCAGTGTACGCGGGTGTGCACCCTTCAAGCTCCAATGTTGTAGGAGGGGCTTCGGCTATATATCTCCAACCCTTTTCACTTCGTCTACTTCCCTTTGTTTATTTACCTCCTTTCAGCGTGATAAACTACCTCTTGAAATAACCAGCTCAAAGGGACAGGAGCGTCATCCCACCTACTTTCATAAAAGTGTTTTACTAAAGGCATTAACGCATGGATGGATTAAATGTAAAGCAAGAATGTATATACTCACTCTAAATGCAAGACCCGCTTGTCTATAGGAGTGGTGGCTTGTGGGTTATCTAAATTTGGGTTAAAAATTAAATTCCAAACTATTTCTTGCATCCATGTTGTTCCTGATTTGGGGAATCCAAGCACGTAGATGTCATCTGTTTTAGTCTAAAAGAAAACAAAAACACACTTTTAGTTAAGATTGATTCATTTATCCTATGTGGCCGGCATCTCAAACAGAGCAAGAATTGTTTTCTACTACAAAACACTAAAACTTATTGATACAACAATTGTAATGCCATTGTAATGATAAGAATTAAATAATTACTTAATTGCATTCATTATACATGCATTATAGGGTTGGACTCAGTTCTTGCTACCCGGCAAATTCCAGGTTCCTAGATTTCAGGACCCGAACCGAGAGCCAAAATATTTCATGGTTCCTAAAACGATCATGAAATCGTTTTTATCCAAAGGTAAAAAAATCTAAAAGTGTTTCTCCTAAGGGAATATTCATTCCGTTTAAACCGGGCTTTTCCAACTTTTTACCACATAGACCCCTAGCAACAATATCCGAATTTTCATCGTACCCGAACCCCATTAAAAGAAAGTAAATAGGCCTAGCATTATATGAATAGGATATCTGGGTAAATGTTCGGTAAATGACTTGCCAATCCAAGGCAAATTAGCTAGAGACAAGCTCCCAAACCTTGGGAAAATTCTTCTTCACGCTATAATGTTGTACATAAATCTTCCGCCATAAAATAGAGGTCGGTCACTTTCCGAACATTTACCGATATCTTTTTTATAATGTAGAATTTATCTAGAAATGAGTTAAACTTAACACTTTGCATATGTTATCCATAACACTATATTTTAAGAGAGTTTTTGGAGGGGAGGGGTTGAATGATAATAGATTTTTTCTCTCTTAGTTTGGCTATGACCTAGGTATATTGTGAAGTTAAAATTGTGAAGTTAAAATAAATATGATTATCGAATGTTTGGGAATTTTTTAAAACAAAAAAGAATTAAAATTGGTGAAGTTCAGATATTTAAAAAAAAATTAGGCATAACTGCTTTATTTTATTTTAGAAATTTTTTATATTCGAAAGTTTTATCGAAGTTAATTCTAAAATAGATTTTAAATTTTAATCTTTATTAGAGGAAAATAGCTGCTGGATCCTAAAAATTAGTAAAGCAAAATGAAATTATTAGAGGAAATTTAGATGGAGAAAAAAAAAATCGCGAGGGTTGTTTTGTCCGTATTTAAAAGACTTCTGATAAAACTTTTTTTCTGGCCTTTAGGTCTAGAAAATAATCATCCATCCTAAAAATAAATAGACCATGAGTAAATTATTAGGAAACCAGGCAATGGTTTCGCCACTCCCCCGGGGGGAGCTTGCGCTTCACTACTAAGATTAAAATTTAAAATCTTAAAAAAAGCAGCCATGGTTAAAATTTTATAAATTTTCTGAGCTTCGCCAATTTCAAATAATTTAAAAAAAAGAACTCTTAAACTAAATTTCCCCTTTTCAAAATATCACGTTATAGAAGAAGCTATATAAAAATAAATTTTCTGAACTTCACCATTTGTAATTCTTTGGGTTTAAAAAAATTCACAAAATTTCCATACTAACGGCCGTATGCTAAGAAAAATGTGAAATGCACTTTTATCAGATTTAGTGTAGCTTCACAATTATTTATAAATTTATTATATGCAAAAGGCTAAAATGTAAAATACTTAAAAAAAAAGAAGTTTTTTGCTCAAATGTGCATTTCACATTTGTTTTAGCATACGGCCGTTATATTTAGTTCTGAACTTTCATAAAAAAACATGTCATAACCAAACTAAGATGAAATTATTATTCAAATATTCCAAAACATCATATCAAAATATGAGTCTTTGGACTTTTCTACTTTATTCTAGAGCAGGTGTTCGAGATGACCTCCATTTAGCTCTGTGCATTTCTTGAGGCGCAGCACAAAGTGTCCATTACGTCCTTACAAACCGACCGACTAATGGCTCTGATCATCTCCCTGGTGGCTTCCTTGAGTCCGTGATGGTCCTGGATCTCCTTGCGTACACTCTGTCTTTAAGATAGCTCCAGAGGAAGAAATCTTGGGGGCTAAGGTCTGGGCTGTGAGTTGCCTACTAAAAATCAGTCTTGAGACTGATCACACGGCCACCAAAGTTCTCTTTCAGCCAATCTCGAGACAGGTTTGAGGTGTGAGAGCTTGCTTCATCTTGCTGGAACCAGAACTTCCCTATAAGCGTCGGAAACATGGTCTGCAGCTCCCTCTTGAAGGTTTTGAGGACCTCTACCGCTACTTGGTGACTATCACTGTCACTCCAGATTCCTCGAAGAAGAATGGTACGATGATGCCTCTGGCTGAGATTGGAGTCCATACCATGCACGTAGGGGGGTGTAGGGGCTTGGTGGTTACCTCATTTGGTCCCCAGAGACATTTGCCTTCGGCTTTACCTTTCCTTTAAGATGGAAGTGAGCTTAATCTGAGGGACAAAGAAGGTTAAGGAAAGTTGGGGTCTCCTGAATCTTCTCTAGTATCTTGACTGCTATAGCCTTTCTCTTCTCCTTGTCTGAGGCTGCAAGGGTCTGCTTCGTCTATATTATGTAGGGGTAGGATATTACATCCATTACTAGTACTCTCCTGTAAGTCTCACGGGATATACCGAGGGACTGACTTCGTTTGCGCACAGAGCGTTTTGGACTCTGCTGAACTGACTCTTAAGTTCTCGATCAGCTCAGCTGTACGCTTCCTGGGGCGTCCTGAATGGCTTGGAAGGTTGTCACTGGCTGCATTGAGGTTCTACACTGTCCCATAGTTTTCGAAGTGGTCCACCCAGTCCTGAATTCTTAGAGGGGGCTTTTTCACATTCGAACTAATGCACGAAAGTGTCCTGCACTTTCTTGAACGAGCCTGTCTTGTAGTAATGTTTAACGCAGTATATTCTTTGCTGGAGGTCCCATTGAGATCTAGTTGTATTCAAACGCGTTGCTTCTGTCATGTCTTGCAAAGTTAGGATGATTAGTGAATGAATGAAGGATATATCACAAAAAGTGTGAGCAGGCCCGTTTTCGGGAAGAGGCACCCTGTATACATACTTGAAAGCAAAATAAAAAGTACGTCAAAATCAACGTTTAGGAAGAAAAATGCATTCGAATTTAGGCTTCAGTCGTATTAAAGGATCGTTTGAGAGTGAAGCTGCTATAAATATAGTTAAAATTCGATTGCGAAATTTCAATCTTGATTTGGATCGTTACATCGTAGTATGTACTACAAACGGAGCTTCAGTCATGCTGAAATTCGGCAAAACTATTGCGACAATTCACCAACACTGCCTGACATACTAAATAAATCTAAGCGTCTGTGATGTCGTACATCCATTCAAGGTCGCAATTTTGAGCAACCAGAAAATGAATCTTCTACTTATGAGTACAATGACGAAGACGAAGAAGAAAACCGGGTCAACATAGAATCTCCGGATTTTCATCCCGGACCTCATTATGAAGTTGATTGAATGATTTATATGGTTCGAAAAATATGCCGAATGTTCCGTAACTCACCTTTCACATATGATTGTTACGACTGTTATGAAAGATTACGCCGGTTAACGGCTGGTAACGTTGTCTTTTACGACAGAAGGAGGCACAAAACTCGAAGCGTCGTCTGATGCGACTGATGAGGAAGATTACGCCAGTTTACGACTGGTAACGACGACTGTTACGACTGGAGAAGGCACGAAGCTCGAAACGTCGTCTGACAAGACTGGTGAGGAAGATTATGCCAGTTTACGGCCGTAACGTCGTTTTATACGACTGGAGAAGGCACGAAGCTCAGAACGTCGTCTGATACGACTGGTGAGGAAGATTACGCCGGTTAACGGCTGGTAACGTCGTCTTTTACGACAGGAGGAGGCACAAAACTCGAAGCGTCGTCTGATGCGACTGATGAGAAAGATTACGCCAGTTTACGGCTGATAACGTCGTTTTATACGACTGGAGAAGGCATGAAGCTCGGAACGTCGTCTGATACGACTGGTAAGGAAGATTACGCCAGTTTACAGCTGATAACGTCGTTTTATACGACTGGAGAAGGCACGAAGCTCGGAACGTCGTCTGATACGACTGGTGAGGAAGATTACGCCAGTTTACGGCTGATAACGTCGTTTTATACGACTGGAGAAGGCACGAAGCTCGGAACGTCGTCTGATACGACTGGGGAGGAAGATTACGCCGGTTAACGGCTGGTAACGTTGTCTTTTACGACAGGAGGAGGCACAAAACTCGAAGCGTCGTCTGATGCGACTGATGAGGAAGATTACGCCAGTTTACGACTGGTAACGACGTCTGTTACGACTGGAGAAGGCACGAAGCTCGAAACGTCGTCTGATACGACTGGTGAGGAAGATTATGCCAGTTTACACTACTGGAGAAGGCACGAAGCTCGGAACGTCGTCTGATACGACTGGTGAGGAAGATTACGCCAGTTTACGGCTGGTAACGTCGTTTTATACGACTGAAGAAGGCACGATGCTTGACGGAGGAGGAGACTACCAGTCGCTTAAAGATAAGAATCGGTTATGTAGAATTACACGGGACAGAAGGACGTAATGAGACAACTTTAAGGTGGTGGATTTATGTCTGAGAGTCTCTTCTCTCTCACAAGAAGTTTATAATTTTTTACATGCTCATTTCAAGTGGGTGTGGTTACATAAAATATTAAACATAGTAGGAGAAGTTTTATAATAAGACTCCAATTAAATTTGATTCAGTTACTAAGTTCTTATATTTTTACAATTGAGCCAATGGTTACATAGAGCATTGAACACAATAGGATGGTTTTAACAATAACTATCTAGTTAACTTTATCATAGGGTTAATAGGGAAGAATTTTGTTACAACTGAGCCAATGTGAATACATTTTCAAGATAAAGGATTCTCTTACCTTAGTATTAACCAATAGTAGATAACTCAAGGTGATTAGAGGTGAAGCCCGACAGGGTTTACCTAAGAATGTCTTTTGCAAAAAAAACAACAACAGTGAAACCACATGAAATTAGTCGGCGGTATTAAAGAATTTTGATACTTAAGAGAAAATATTGCTTGTTGCCATAGGGGTGAGCTGAAGCAGGGGGGCTGGGTCAGCAAGAAGGGGGTTGGGAGAATGGAATGCCCTCGTCATATACTGCACTTTTATCTTCGGAAGATAATGTACATTTGTGTGAATTTCTAAGCTCTTATTTCAAGCCTATCTGGTAATCTTGTAATTTTTATTATTAATACTTACATTATTATTATTATTATTTTTATATTTACCATCATCATTATCATTATTATCATTACCATTTTTATCATTATTATTATCACCATCATTATAATCATCATCATTATTACCATCATCATTATTATTATCATTATTATTATTATCATTATTGTTATTACTATCATTATTATTTAAATTATCATCATTAATATTATCATTATAATAATAATAATATAATACATTTGGAGTTTGATTATAGGTAAGGATGTAATCTTAACTGGACTATGATTTCTTCTCAGACAAGTTTCACGGACAGCGTTTAAATCTAAAAGAGTGCGAAAATTAACACCTAAATGTGTTTGTAATTATGAATTGAATTCTTGGCCTTTTCTCCAGCAAAATATTAAGAGGAAATTTGAGTTTTAGTCTAAACCCTCCATTGTCAAGCTTTGGCATGATTATACTACCTTATCTCCTGGTAAGAATCTTGGACAGCCCTTCAAAGGACATCTTTCAATGTGTGCTGATCGCAAAGATGACCAGAAAAGAGAGGAAATTCATTCGAATCGTAGTTTTTCGTTGGAATGAAACCCTTCATTCCATCACAGCAGGACGGATCGGGCACCGAGATGAGAGGGTTCTATCGCGTCAGAAACGCACAACCAGTCTCTAGCTCTTGCACTTCTCTTTATTACTCTAAGCGTTTGATGCTTTTATGTATTTTTGACATTTTCCTAGCCACTGGAGGGAGAGGGGGAGCCAGCCCAACTCAGTGATGGTCCCAAGTTCGGATAAATAGGGAGGGTTTGAGTCAGGAAAGGTATCCGTCCGTAAAATATCGGCCAAAATCTTAATGGAGTGTTTTATAGAATGAAACGACTCATAAAGAACGACGACCACGGATAGGGAAAAGCCGAGAAGAAGAAGAAGAAGAAGAAGAAGTTTAAATATAATTATCGATGTTAACACGCGCCGGAATAGCCTTTTTCAAATTTTAGAACGATATTTGAAGATAAACGATTTCATCCCTAAACTTTGAGAACCATAAGATACTAAAACTCGATATCAAATTCTGAATAACAAGGAATCGAAGAAATTGTTAAATTCTTAAAGCCACTAGAAAATTGTAACCCAAAAACTATCGTCTAGAGCAAAGTGTCAAACTCCAGGCACACGGTGCTTTTTATTAAAGTGAAAATTTTCAAAGCACTTTTAGAATTAATTTTGCCACTGTAGGTCGTAGAAACTATTTTAAATACTAAATAACTAATTTTATTAAATTAGTTCTTTGAACTTTACATCTGGCAACTTGGCACTTAAATATTTATCAAGCGAAATTTGGCAAATCCATTGTGTCAGTCTCTTCCCTTTCTTGTGCCTTTAGTTTAGGGCTGTTTTCTTGGGCCCTTTGGCAGTTTTAAGTGTATCCTATATTTCATATTTTTCGCTCGTAAAAATATTATTTTATACTCAATTATAACTCCTTTTTTAAGATGATAAAGCAAATAAAAGTTGATAGTGAATACAGACAAGTGAACAAAGAATGGGCAAATAAATATTTTTTTATCGAGTCTACTGGTAAGCCTACCTGCTTAATTTGTAATAAACAATTGGCCGTTGCAAAAGAATACAACGTTAAGAGGCATTATATATCTAATCATGAGGAAAAATACAAAAGTTATGTTGGAAAGCTCCGTGAAGAGAAAATCCTCAAGTTACGTACTGAGTTGTCAAATAGGAAATCAGTTTTTAAAAACATAAATACGAAAAGTGATGAATCAGTGCTGGCCAGTTATGTCATTGCAAAGGAAATAACATTTTCGTCAAAGCCCTTTGTGAAAGGTGAAGTTATTAAAAAATGTATGTTAAAGGCTTCAGAAATAATATGCCCTGAAAAGCGCCACTTGTTTTCAGATATAGCTCTATCAAGGAGTACTATTGCAGAGCGCACGCTGGATATTTCTGAAAATTTAAATTTCCAGCTTACAAGATAAGACCGCTTCTTTTCTTGCCTTTTCAATTGCTATTGATGGAAGTACCGACATTACAGATGTTGGTCAGCTCTCTATTTTTATTCGAGGAGTTGAAAATGATATGACCATCATTGAAGAATTAGTCGAGTTAGTTCCAATGAAGAGCCAAACAACAGGGGATGATATCTTTCAATCTTTGATTAATTCATTAGAAAATATTAACATAGATTGGAGCAAGATGGAAAGTTTGACTACTGATGGAGCTCCTCAAATGATAGGTCGAGAGTTAGGTGTAGTTTCAAGATTAAAATCTAAATTGCAATCAATGGACGAAAGCCATCATCTTTATGGAGTACATTGCATTATTCATCGTGAAGCGCTGTGCTGCAAAGTACTAAAAATGGTTCATGTCATGAGTATTGTTGTTAAAATAGTTAATTTCATCAGGTCTCGTGCTTCAAATCACCGACAATTTAATGATTTCTTGGATACAATTGATATTCCTTGTGAGTTTCTTTATTATAGCAATGTCCGTTGGCTAAGTAGGGGCATTGTATTAAAGCGCTTTTTTTTCATTGCTCGATGAGGTGAAGTTTTTTATGGAAATGAAAGATAACAATATACCTGAAATCGGAAATAAAGAATGGATTCAAGATTTGGCTTTCATGGTCAACATTACTGGTCATCTAAATGACCTGAACTTAAAATTGCAAGGAAGAGCAAAGTTAATAAGAGAATTTTCAGATAACATCGAAGCATATTAAATGAAGCTCGAGCTTTGGAGTAATCAAATGGTGAATAAAAATCTGTGTTATTTCACTACTCTGAAATCCCTCGCCAATGAGAAAGATATCCCCTTTGAAAAGAATAGTTCCATAATTTCTGATTTAAGAAGCGACTTTGAAAAAAGATTCACTGATTTAGTTGAAATAAAACAAAAATTATTAATTTTTCTTGATCCTTTCTCCGTTAAATTGGACAAAATTCCCGAAGAACTTCAACTTGAAGTAATTGAAATGAAGTGCGATTCTGCTCTTAGGAATAAGTTTTTTGAAGCGGTTTAAAGACATTTTATCCATTTTTTGGCCGATAAATATCCTAAGTTCAAGATTTTTGCTGCCAAAATAATGTCTGTATTTGGCAGTTCATATGTTTGTGAGCAACTTTTCTCTCTTATGAAAATAAATAAATCAAAATATCGTTCGAAACTCACAGACGCGCACCTAAATGCAATATTGAAAATTGCAACGACAGAGATGTCTCCTAATTATGACGCTCTGGTTGAACAAAAAAGGAGTCAAGTCTCTGGCAGTAAAAGTTAAGGTAAAAATCATTTATTTTTTGTTTGCATTTAGGTTTTTTATTAACTTAAGGAATTGATCATACAATATTACAATTCCCACAAAATATATTCTTTAATTCTAATTTCAATTATAATCCGGCTCGCGAATTAAGATTATGTTGCTACGAGTATCTGGCCCGCGAAGCAAATTGAGTTTGACACCCTTGGTCTAGAGAGACCTCACTTTTAAAGGCAGTCTTCATTCATTTTCATTTTAAATCACTTAAGAAGCAAAGAAGATTGCCTAAGTGTGAACATAAGACGCAATGATACATATGGCAAAGGCAGAAAGAAGTTTCAGGACTGCTTCAATATCTCCTTAATCCAAATTATACAACCTCTAAGTTGACGGAATTTCCTGCAGCTTCACGAACATTTCTAAAGAAGTCTGTAGAAGAAATTTACAAATAACTTTATCAAGAGAGTAATGAAGGAGCAAATGAAGTAAATAAAGTTAAATCTCACAAGAGCGTAAACAATCAAGAAGAATTCTAAATGTTTGAAGCGATGGGGAATCGCACAGAAAAGCTGGATTACTTGCGAGCTGCACTTCTGACAATTAAGCCTACAAGTGGTATTTGGGTGCGTGCAACCCCTCCTGTTTGGTTTTATGGCTGAGGTATCTGCAACCCCCAACCAACCCTTCTCTTTTCTCAGCCGGACTTGGGACCGTCCATGGTATAGTTCCTACAAGCGTTAAAAGCGAAATAACTCTTTCGGCAGCTGGACCATTTCTTTAAAAAATTCGTTCTCAATTATCTGACGCCACTCTAAACTCAAATTTTCTTAAATTACTACTTTATAAATGAAATAAAATCTACTTGATATCAAATTCCTTATTGCTTAGATCTTTGTAGGCGAATTAAACAAAGTTTAATTTCTTTTAAAGATTTGATTTGGGATATTTTTTCTTATTATGGCGCAATATCGTCTCCTTAACCAGATGGCTGAACGGCAGGCTGATGAGGACGCTGAACTGCCTTTTTCATGCGCGGGAATCGAGGAATGGGATCATTCCTGTTATAGTTATTTTGAGGATTTGGGCTGAGGGGGCGAATAAGAGGAAAGTAAAAAAAATAAGAGCTAAGGAAAGTAAAAATACAATAAAAACTAAGCATTATTTAATGGATAAAACTTTACAATATCTTTGTAAATTTGAGCAACTAGGACTTTTGCTTTATTTCGTTGCCTCCATAAAAACTCGCAGATATTAAAGGAGTCGATCAGAGAACGAGCAATACCACATCCTTTTTAATTCCCCATTTTCGCCTTGGGCCAAAGTGAGTCCATTTGGTTCGTGTGGGCAATTGTTTTTGGATCTTTAAAGTTCTTCGTAAGGTTAACAGTCAAATGTTTATACCGCATCTCTGGCAAGGAATCAATTCCATTGTGTGCACGCCACTTATCAGAAATAATAGTCGTGCCATGCAAAATACATTCTTTAATTATAGATAATAATGTTTCTGCCGATCTCTCAGGAACTGCATACATGAAACACTTGAGCGTTCTCCTGCAAATCCCTCGAAAAAAAAACAACTGCACTGATAAAACCCTACAGACATTGTTCTTTCTCTAGCAAGTTCGTACGTTGTCATTTTTTAAAGGTGAAAACAATGATTATTCTTCTAAAAAAAAACAGAAACAAAGGATATCGTAACAGTAAAGATGTCACAGGCTACTCACTCGAGTAACCGGCTGAGGAGACGAAATTGTACCATAATGAGAGAAAAGATCTTTCGATTTGTTTCAAAGTTTCGTTTTCAATTGTCAAATGCGGCTTTAAATTCTGAAGGCTCAAATTTTCTGAAAATTATACTTCCTAAATGATGCAACATATGATAAACAACCATTATTGATTTCAATGTTTTATGCCAATAAGACTAAGTTAATGTTAGGAACAATGGCTGAAAAAAAATATTCAGTTCTTTTTGGGTTCTCGATAACCCTTGGCCTTTTGCCATTCATATTGGATGTAGCCCCTAAGGGGAGTCGTGTTGTTTTCTTGGCAGCCGTGCTGACGGAATTCAGCGCCCCGTCCGGCCTCTTCTTTCTTCCGCTAACATTTACTTTCTACCTTTTTGTACCAAATCTCCTCCCCTCCTTCACCGCAGCTAGCTTGTTGCATTTGGTACCTAGGGCAACCGCACGTTCTCTCTGCGTGAGTGCAAATAGGGAAGCCGCGTAACTGGGCTAACTTGAACTCTCTGATGGGGCTGTGGGAAGTTATTGTGCTTCCCACTCGTTCCCTCTCAACACTCCTTCTAATCTAGGCTTATCGACCAAGAAGCTACTTCAAATGGTGTCAGAAGATAGGCTTTGGAACCTCTAGAAACAACGCCATTTAACGTCTGCAGGTCAAAAGAGCCCAGCACTTCAAAAGGTCCTGGGCGTTGGCGCGCGATTAATGGGAAGATCAGTTTTGGCCCCGATAACCACTTCCCTGAAATTATTTTGAAGAAATGTATTTCAAACCAAAATGGTTGTTGTGTATACTTATTTATCTTTATTCAGAAATGAAATGGTCGAAGACATTTTTTTATTGGGTTGGTGGTCCGTGGCAGGGCCGGCCCGAGGCATAAGCGAACTAAGCGGTCGCTTAGGTCTCCCACGAGCGCTTGAAATCTCAAGGCGTCATGATAAAACATTTTTAAATAAAAGAAAAACAATGACTGTAATAGGTTAATAATAGGTTACTTACAAATAGTCTAATTTATATGACACATTTATACATCACTGAATATTTAACAGTACAATAACCAGAATGACACATATATGACTATGATGTAAACCAACTACGAATAATGCAGATAATAGTGGATGTGTTACACTGGCAGTGTAGCCTATGAAATGATCAAGCATCTAGTGTGGTTGTAGTGGGGTGGGGAGGCCCCATAAAGGCTTGGGCCGGCGCTGGCCCGTGGCCTGAAGCGAGTTGAGAACCACTGATCTAGCTTCTAAGAATGAAGGTTGCTCTAGACTAGTGTGTAACTTCGGTGCCTGAGGCGAATTCCGTTCGCCTCGGATCTTACGGTTTAAATCGTAGGTGCAACGTATCTTCCGAAATTGATCCGCTAAAAGCCATCCATTAAATTCTGGTGGAAGCGTCGAGTATGGACAAAACCTGTGTAAACAAACTATTTGGTGGGTACGTTTTTCTCTACATGTCCCTAAGTTTGAGGTTGTCTTCACGAACGTTTGTGTATTTTCTTAACGAAGTTCTGGGAGATTTTTCACTCGTTTTAGCTTTTATAGACGACATAATAGTCTAGACCAAGAAACGTACATAGTACACACAAAGCAGGTATTCGACAGCCTACTGGCCTATGGTCTAAAGTTGGTACGACGCTAATGGCAACTAAGAGTAGACCGTCTCGAATTTCATGGATGCCTCCTAACTAACGAGTACATCTCACCTTTGCCTGACAGAGTTGCAGCCATAGGAACCGCCCCCCCCCCTTGCCATATATTCCTATGTATATTCAATTTTTAGAGGTATTATGTATAAAATGCGGTCTCCATTTTAATCACACTAAATGACCTCCTGGAGGGTGCACATAAGCGCAGCAATTCGTCATACATTTGACCGCAAAGTGTTACGTTTGCCTTTGAGGAGGTCAAACTTGCTATTTTCTTACCCACTGAATTAAGACATTCATTGCAGGACGCCCTATTTCGTATCTTGGATGATACAAGTGCCACGGGTGTGTGGGGTACTTTTGAACAACATCGGAAGGGAACGTGGGCTTCGTTAGTTGTTTTTTTAAGACGTTTTCTCAAGCTCAGACAAAAATGTCTACGTCTTGAATAAAGCTTTTTTGCGACCTTCTCTGCAGTAAAAAAAATCTTTACGACGATACAAGGTTGCAATGTAACTGTCCCCACTGAGCACAAGACTCTCTCCTTGACATTCCGCCCTCTAAAGTCTTCTCACCCTCCTTTGGTACCTTGACAGCTGGATTTCATTACACAATTTGTGAACGACCTCCAGTGGTCACACGCCAAGTATATTAACCCAGCTGACGCTCTGTCCAAGAATGCACCGACAACATACATCTTCTCTCCCGGTCAAAATGACGATTGTCATCTTGCACTGTTTGACCGCAATCCGCTCATCCAGTCACCTCCCATCGAGCCAACTTCAATTTTTCCCACGTCTTTTAAAACTGTCGACTATGCCCGGCTAGCCGCAGACCAACTTAGCTGCCTAATTATTACGCGCTTCTTGAGTAAGAAAAACACAAACCTTCAATCATTGTCCCTTTGCCTGAGGAACACTGAGACAAAAGTCTTGTGGACTCCTCGTTGAACGGACTAAGTGTCGTCGTCCCCCAAACAGTTAAACGAAAAATATTTTACCTCTTCCATTGTTTCACTCACTCTAGTGTTAAATGCACACTCTCTTTCTACTTTCCAAACATTTTGTGTGACCTCAAATGAGCAAAGATGTCGAAACTATTATTCATACTTGCGTTTCCTGTCAGCAAACGCGCACGGACAAATTAACCAAATCTCATTCAGATAATTTTTGCCTCCAGATTTGAGGCCTAAGGATAGTGCCCGTGGACGTCATATGACCCTACGCCAAACGCCATTGGTTTAACTACTTATTATCTATCGTGGATATATATATATACTAAATGGGCCGAGGTTGTACCTTTGCATGATTTATCTGCTTCTGAATCTATTGGAGCGATCACACATGGATAAGTTTTGGGGGGTACGGAATGCCCCAAAGGCTTATTTCAGACAATGAGACTAATTTTCGTTCTCTTCTATTCTCTGACTTCACTAGGACTCTGGTACATTACCAGAACAGCCATTATACGGTTGAAATATCCTTTTACCGTTAGTCTACACTTCCAAGTCCATTAGATGCCTCCATTCTCCTCAGTGAGTTCGTAGAGGCTCTAAAACTCACAAGGGATAATTGCATCCCGTGGCATCGCGCAAGATCCCTTTCGATCAGAAGGTGCACAATCCTAACGATCTCCAAACTTGAACCCACGTGTTCGTTAGAAACGCGAAAAACTCCCCTAAATTCCTCAAGAAATTTAATGGTCCTTTTCCAGTTAAAGTGCGCAGACGAGACTCATTTCTTATGCAAGGAAGTACAAACGATCTAAAGACTTTTGCTGTTCGTAATCTGAGCCGACGTGTCTCTCACCGAATCCCCCAAAGAAACCGCAGTTACCCTTTGCGACCAAAAAGCGAGTCAGATTTCTGTTAAACGACATTCGCATGAAACCACTCGACGAACAAGTTTCGAATAACGTGATGCATAAAGTGCTCCTGCGGCATATACCATTTCTCCCAGAAATGGTCAGGGAAGGTCTGAAATTTTTGTGGTAGGCTGCCGTGTGGGAAGTTCACCTAATATATGAGTACACGTGTAAATTAGGAGAGTGTGAGCTGTTACCTCACTCATTTATTGGAATGAACGAAACAACACTCTCAATGAGTATGACCTAACACCTAAACGACCGAGCTCCGAGAACATACACACTAGAAAAACACAGTTTACCTTAACAGAAAGTCGATGGAGGAAAATACAAAAAACTTAGATTCTGCCCACAAATCGAGACCAAATTCGTCTTCCCTTAAGTTATATATATATATATGTATATATATATATATATATATATATATATATATATATATATATATATATATATATATATATATATATATATATTCAAGAAATGCAAACAAGGTTAAATAAATAATTCATTCCCACGGCATACTACCAAGGGCAAGAAGACAGTCAATCTACAGCGCACATTATTATCCTATTCGCACCACGTTGCTAATCAGCATGGGAAAGGAGCTTAACTTCTTCTGACTACTCGTCGGCGGCAGTTCCCGACCTTTAAAATCCATTAAATTCTGGTGGAAGCTGACTCCTCAGATGATAAGCGTCGTGGTCATAATAGCGATGAGCGCTTGATGACACAGGTTCGAATCCAACTCCTTTATTAATTTTCATATAACGGTTAAAAATAGTTTTTCCCTATTTTTCTCCGTTTCTATATCTCCCATTTTCTTTCTTAAGCTTTCAATGGTTCACGTAATATTTTCCTTAGCGTTTTGATACCAGTTTTCATTTCTGCCTTTAAATATTATATATATATATATATATATATATATATATATATATATATATATATATATATATATATATATATATATATATATATATATATATATATATATATTATATATATATATATATATATATATATATATATATATATATAGTATATATAACCGTATTTGAGAAGCAATATCTTAATAACCATTGCAGCTAAGGACATGAAATAGAAAACAAATGAAAGATGAAACCTTTTATTTATAAATACATATTTTTTGTGTGACTGTGTGGAAAACTCACAAAGTGTTGCGTGAATTATCAGTAAATGCAACAAAGCCCACAAGGAAAATAAAATGAATATTTCAAGTACTTTCGAACTTTATTTCAAATTCATTATCATTCTTTGATAATGACCTTGAAGTAAAGTTCGGAGTTCCAAAATACTTGGAATATTAATTTTATTTTTATTTTGTTTATATATATATATATATATATATATATATATATATATATATATATATATATATATATATATATATATATTAGGGCAGTACAAAAAACGGGGGTAAATTTCAAAGTGCACTGTTCCTCTTTCCACACCACTGTTTTTTTCATGTTGCATTTCTCACCTTGTGTGCCTAATTTCATCACAATACAATAATATTTGGAGGTCACCCCACTTTTAATCCTATCTTTATTCAGGTTATGGCAGTCAGTACTCGTTTGAGCTCCGAATGTTGGCTTTTCGGGAAGCCTGTTCATTCTCTGTCATCTGCCCGTCTTCCATGTAAGCGGGATGTGCTGTCGTTGTACGTGTTCCATCACGTCGTGGAAAAGAAGACTGTCTCGGAAGGCCTGAACTTGGCATGTGCCGAGATCCTCACCGTATGGGAGAGAGCCAGTATCTCGACACAGCGGGTGGATGCTTGTGTCAGGAAACTTCGAGGAATCCACGACGAATACCAAGCACTCAAGAAACACCGGACTTGTGGGCGAGAGTCGGGCCGTGTTAAGAAGATGTTCCTGGATGAGCTTCAGGATCTCTTCAATGTTGCCACAAGCGATGCCCTCCAGACCATGACCAACGAAGAAGACAAGGAGTTCCTCAAAATGCAGCGTGAGGACATCTTCATGTGCAGCATTGCAATGATCGCGAAGAAATCTGGAGTCGAGGCCAGGCGTGAGAAGAAAAATGATCAAGATGCTGGTCTCAAGCGGAGGTACGACGAACGAGAGGCCAAATTTAAAGGGGCAGCTGCTGCCTTCAATTCCAGCTCCACATCGTCAGAGGTGTCACAAGTTGAAGACGACTAACGACAACTTCAGCCTGTACATCTGGTTCTCCCGCGAAGAGGCCCAAGAACATCTTCGATTCTCCTGAAGTCGTCGGCGCCTTGGATCGGGTCAATCTCACAGATCGTGGTGCCGCGTTCGTCACTTGCGCTGTAGCACAGACCCTGGGCCACGATACTTCTGATCTGACGTTGTCCCGAAGCTCGATACGGCGGTCACCTCGTCAGACACGCCAAATCCAAGACGAAGAAGCGCGGAAGAACTTCCAAGCAGCTGGTCCCCTTTTTCTGCATCAGGACGGGAAAATGCTGCAGGAGATGTGAGTGAAGACATTATAGAGGGTTGCGATTTGGGGAACTGGTCAAGGATTCGAAGAGTCGCTGGGTATTCTAAGTGTTGCCCGAAATACTGTAAAAAATCATGTGTTGGAGATTGTTTTATTTGACGTCTTTAGAGTCGTCTTTGGGCACATTGGAGGTCCTGAAGTCACCCTTTTCAATCGTTTCCAGAAGGAGTGACCGACCATCAACCAGAAAGTTTACACGCTGGCTGAGGATAGCCTCTTTGAAGGACATTTAGAGCAGCTCCGCTCCAAGATAAAGGATTACCTGGCATCTTGCCTGGCTGATCCAACAAAGTGTCAGCGCGATGACTACTTGGAGTTCCTGCAGCTCGAAGCCCTGTTCCTTGCAGGTGGCACAACGACTCAACCATCGTTTCGTGCCCCTTGTGCCATCCACCACACGTGGTGGATGGCAAAGGGCATCTATTGCCTCAAGATGTTCCTGTTCCGATACCAGTTCAAGAAAACGAAATAAGAGGAGTGGAATGTGACTGGCATGGCGCTCTCCATTGCCTTGGTGTACGTCTGCTTTTGGCACGAAGCTCTTCTGTCATTCCATGCCCCATAAAACGACACAATGATGCTAACTGAAATCCAGAAGTACATGAAGCAGATAAACATCGCTGCAACCGCGACCAATGCCCTCCAACGGCATCTCTGGTATTTGGCCAAAGATTTGGTTGGCCTTTCCCTGTTGGACGACCGGGTTCCAGACAAGATAAAGGCCAACTGCGTGACTCGGATGAAGACGGAAAATCCGACCGAAGATCACCCACGCCGGGCAAAAGTCGAAGACACATGGAACATCCGTCTTGATGCCTTCTTCACCAAAAGGTCGCATCGTGTTTTCGACGTCCTAAAGAAAGATGGAGCCCAGGAAGCGAAGCAGGGTTTCTGCAGGTAGACCTTTTGGCTTGGAAGGGCGACAAGCTGTACGAGGACTTTCAGGCCAGATCCAAAAGCCTAAGAGGAGTGAACGACGTAACAGTGGTCCTGGTAGAGGCGCACAATGCGACACCGACGAAGGATGAGGATCAGAAGCAATTCATCTTACGTCTCATTCACGAACACCGAATGGCCATCCCGACACCCTCAAAGACCAACTTGAGGCTATCTGGATAGCCTCCATGGACGTAGAATACTTATTTACTAATGTACCTGTTCACAAAACTATAGATTTAATCCAAAAAAGAGTATACGACCAAAACGATCGCCCCCCTCTTAGCATACCGAGAGATGCATTGAAGGAACACCTCTTAACCTGCACTACGGAAGCCCCATTCTATGGACCAAACGGCGACCTGTACATACAAACTGATGGCGTGACAATGGATTATCCTCTTGGAGTATTGTTGGCAAACTTTTACATGGGGACAGTGGAAGAACGAGTTTTTTTAAGGTTACCAAAACGACATATTTACTGGAGATATATAGACGATATATACATAAATATAGAAGCAAAAGAAGAAATGCAAGAACTACTAGAAACATTCAAAAACTGCTCTTCTCTTAACTATACAATTGAAAAAAGCCAAAATAATCAACTCCCATTTCTAGATATTCTTACCACTAAACATAACGACAAAATAACTACCAACGTTTACGTCAAAAATTCAAATCCAGGTCTGTGCAGGAATGCAAATAGCGAATCTCCCGAGCGTTACAAAAAAGAGAAATAAATGCATACATCAACCGTGCATTCGTTCACCCATTGCTCAACATGGAAAGATACATATGAAGAACTCGAGCGTGCTACACAAGTACTCGCAAACATACACGCTGCTATCCGCCAAAAAATGGGAAAAATGGTATATGTCATCTAATGACAGTACCAATCAACAAGCAGAAATGAACATCATTAAATTCTACTACAAGAACACTATGAGCACAGCCTACAAAATAGATGAAAGAGTTATAAAGGAAAGCATAAACAGAGGATTCAAAGCAACACAAAATGAGAATAATGTATCCCTACTAATTTACTACAACAACAAACGCACCTCCAATCTCATAATAAGAAACAACCCAGGACCATATCTAACACCCAAGCAAAGAAGTCACCTGATATATGAATATACTTGTAAAATGGGAGACTGTGAACTCTAACCTCATTCATATATCGGAATGACCGAAACAAAGCTGATACGAAGAATGACCTATCAGTTAAGCAACGGTGCTCCCAGGACACATACGTTGGAAAAGCATGGAAAATAATCGGACCGGAAGTCACTCAAAGAGAATACCAAAATCTTAGCACACGCCCCAAACCGTCGACAATTGCTTATATTAGAGGCCATATGCATAAAGGAAAAGCAGCCGAAATGAAATATTCAAACAAATTCGCAATTCATCTTGCCTTCCTCCCGTCCGCCAGCCCCAAATAATAATACCTCTCCATCTTAATCCTGTGACCATTATAGAGTCTCAACCATTAAAATAAATTCCATTTCCTATAAATATGTTCGTATAAATATTAACACAACTAATCATATAGATAAATGCTCTGTATCTAATTCCCTAGTCACAACTGTTGTGTCTGAAAATGATATGTGTATGTATCGAAACGCGTCAGGCTAATAAATATTTTCGTATTGCTTAGTGAACCAGTATTCTGCGCTCGTGCGTCACGACTTTCAAATGAATTTTGAGAACTAATCCACGAGTAAAGCCAAGACCAAAAGCGGAATATAAGACAAATCGAGACACTCGAAAAGAAAACAATTAACAATAAGTTAGCAGTCGCCGTCAATAAAATATGTTACGGAGAAAGTCTACTACCCAACTATACGAATATCATCATCATCATCATCATCATCATCATCATCATCATCATCACTAACTCTATAATTTAAGAAGGGGATTTTTTTGAGTATTTGAATAATAATTTCATCTTAGTTTGGTTATGACTCATGTCTTTTTTATCAAAGTTATTCTTCAAATTTTAATCTTAGTAGCGAAGCGCAAACTCCCTCCCGTAGGGCGGAGTGCCGAAGCCATTGCCTGGTATATATATATATATATATATATATATATATATATATATATATATATATATATATATATATATATATATGCAAAAAGATATGTTGCATGCGTGTTGGTACCGTTAGCTCAATGGTAAAGCACTGCTCTAGATAACCAGAGGTTCGAGTCCTTGCCGGGACGATGTTTTTTTTTCTCTCGACTTTTTCGGGATCATCTCCTGTAAGATCTCTGTTCTCTTAATCTGTGTAACCTTTGCATGAACCTCCTCTATCGGTTGTACAGAGAAAGGATGCGTTTACTTTACACTCCAATATAATTTAGAAATGGGGGGAGGGGTGCTTCGCCCTCCATGACCCGCCCTCGCAGATTTAAGAAAACTCGTAAATATTTCTAATTCGAAAAAGTGTTTTTACAAAAATAAAAAAACTAAACTATATAAACCTCTACGTAACCGATTCTTTTGAGGCGAAGACTACAAAAAGAAACCCCCTTTAATTCGAAAATGGCGGACAGTCTATTTTTCGTCATAACATGATAATTAGAGATTTGCCTTCATTAAGTACTGTGTATTTTTAAAAATAGAGATATTTATAACAAAGCGTCCACGAAATTCGAGGGCGGGCATAAATAAAAAAATAACCATATATATATGGTGGCCCAGCATAAACTTCACTAAATTTAAACTTGAATAACTCAGTTAAATATAATTTTATATAAATGAAAATCCGTTCACAATATATGTATTGTTTGTAATATAACTTCAATAGTATCTAAAATTAAAAAAAATAAACTACTAAAAAATTTGCTTGCCTTATCAGGAAAACGTTCCATATTTGGGCGTTGGAAATACGAACTCTGCTATAATTATCTTTATTTTTCTCTCTCTCTCTCTCGATCAATCCCCAATTAAACTTTAAACTTATAAGTACTGTTATTATACACTCTATCACAATTATCACAATGGTGTGAAGTTTAAATGTTAAAATTATAAAAGAAGCATGTTTTAAAGAGAATGCTTGGAATGGAAACAGATAGCTCGAAAGAATGTAATGATAAAATGATTCAAGTTGAGGAACTCGTTTATCTCCGGATGAAAAACACGGAACTCATCTATCCAAAAGGAAGATCTCCAGTGAATTAGGTATTTTTCGTTCTTTTGTGCAACGCAATGTAAAAAGACAAAAATGCAAAGCTGATAAAAGAATACGTATTTGCTGCCGTGATATTTATGTAACACAACGTAAAAAGACACGTTGTAAGTTGCTCTACTATCGCTATACATCTCAAGATAATATAAAATGCGGGTTTACCGACGAAGAAGATTTCATTATAGAAGTTCCAATAAATAGTAAAAATAACAGAGTTTCTGGCTCAAAGAAAAAGGCAATCCATAAATTCCGCCTTTATGATGAATCTTCAAGATTTAGCCAAAAAAACAATGGTTCATGCGGGTGTGTTATGGAATGGTAAAACGAGGATCCATTTAATCGATCAACAAAAATCCAAAGTTAATCTAGAAAATTACATCGTCCTGCTTCCTAATTGCCATCAGCGATATCTTAGAGACTTAAGTTTCTAGCTCGATGGTGCACCATCTCATACTAGCAAAACGATAGAAATTTTTAGAAAAAATGTCCTCATTTGATCAAAAAGGATGACTGAGTTATTCAAATTTAAATTTAGTCGTAAGATTATAAATTATACTTATATAAAAAAAATAATTCTATAAATAAATTATAGCAATATAATAATTGTCTCCATTTTTGAGGTCGAATAGGTGTCTTGCTTACCAATGTATTAGTGTTGAATTGAACATCGGATGAATTGAAGTGGTCAATTTCCACTTTGAGATCTGATTGAATTAGGCGTCTATGGATATACTTGTTATAATTATAAATTATTTATACAAAACCAAAAATAAATTGTATCTTTACTAGCCATGTAAAACAAGCTAGAAGATAAGTGTCGCTGGCAATTCTCCTGCTTTCGCCAATTTATCTTTTATCGCATCTTTTAATTGGGATATAATAAACGCCCTGTTCTTTATCATTAGATCTTTTTGAGGGGACAGACTCTTTCGTATCGTATTTTCGTATTGAAACTCAACATTAATGTTGTTGGCCCGTGACAACTTTTTAAAATTGATTAATTAACGCCAATATGGGAAGATAATATAATTATTAAGCTCTCTTTTCTTAAAATTAGATGGTCAATAAAAGTTAATCCTGGCTTTATAATAACATTTATCTATGAAGCAGAGGAGATACTGTACTGGAAGTTCAATAAATGTTTGGGTTTCGTTTCGCCAAACTTCCTTTATCCAGGAGGATCCCAGACCGGATAATGACATGGACATAAAGGTCAGTATGATAATCACCGGTGAGCCCGGCGGCACCAGGGGCCGGTCCTTTTGGGGAGAGGTGTTAGGAAGTATTATATTTTGACACCAAACAGCGCTCAGGTGGAACCTTCGTCGCCCCGGGGCAGAGGGATCTGTTCCACGTCAGAAGTATGTGGATATAGATACATATCGGTAGGATTCCTTGGAATAGAGAGTGAGGGGGGGGGGGTGTTATGCTGTGAAGCCAGGAGAGGAAAGAAAGCAGTGTTGTCATTGGCTATGTGTGTGATGAGAAGTGTAAGAAGATCTACCCACCCGAATACAGGGCTGAGCACAGCACGTCCACCAATTGCTAGCCACGTTTGTGTCCGCTCATGCCGGGATCGAATCCGGTTCCGCGACGTTAGCGGACTAACGCTGTATCCACTCGGCTAGTAAGAGTTCTAATGTTTGGGTGATTATGTTAATTTTATCCTGCAGGAAACAGGGATCACATATGCGATAAGCTTTCGGGAAAAGGAAAAAATACATACCTTTTAATGGATTGGTCGTGGTAAGAAAAATAATGAGTATAGGCATTAGAGTATGTTGGTTTTCGGTAAACAGAGGAGCAGCTTCGCCACTCCTCCTTACAGAAGGAGCTTGCGCTTTGCTGGCAGACTTTCTTTCTGTGTCCTACGGCCTATCATGATTCTTTTTTTCTCCATCTAAATTTACTCTAATAATTTCCATGCCAAAATTTTAATAAACTTTCTGAACTTCACCATTTGTAATTCTTTTAGTTTTAAAAATTAACAAAAATTCGATACTTATATTTATTTCTGAACTTCACCATTTTATTTTTGTGATATTATAAAGGAATTATTAGAAATAACGGATCATATATAGATTACGGACCCCAGCCTTGTTTGGGGTCCGTATTCTACATTAGGGGATATTTGGGGTCCGTATTTTCCATATGGCCATTTTAATTATGTTTTTATAGCTTCCCGTTAAATTTAAATATTTGAAAAGTTGCTTCACCGAAATAAAATATTATATAATAAATATGACCTTTTATAATAACCTTTTAATTAATCAAAGACAACTTTTTATATTAGTGTAGTAAAAACAAGAAAACTAACCTAACCATTCAGTTAAATTAAAAAATATATATATTAAAGTTTGTTTTATTAACTTTAGTTGAGTTTTGTATTCTTCATTTGAACAAGAATGGGGTCCGTAATCTACATTAGGCCAAAGTTAGAGTACTTATTCTCCATATGGGTTCCTTGGGGTCCGTAATCTACATATGATCCGAAATAACTTTGATAAACAATTTCAATCTACTTAGGTGACAACCGAACTAAAAGAAAAAATATTATTCAAACCTTCAAATAATCTCGTTTTTAAAATATAGGGTTATGGAGGATTATGATATTAATAAAAGGCACGAGTTGTTTAGTTTCCACTCAACTTTATATTTAATGGCAAGGCGGATGTCGTTTAATTGTTCAAAAATAATAACAAATTGTTATCATTAATAGGCCAGGTGGCAAATATATATTCAACATAGCGGAATCCTGTTATGGGATGAGGCAAATAGGAGAAGAGGGGTTTCTTAATTTTTCCCATGAAAAGATTATATAGGATCCCGAAAAGAGGTTCGACCATACTCAACCCATATTTTTATCTGTAGAAACAATCGTCGGATTTAAATACATCGTCTACAACACACAAACGAACTAACTAAGTTTGAAAATCCGTAAGGGCAATTTTATGTTAGACAAACCAAGTTTTGGACGATGACATTAAGAACTTCATCAACAGGAACTTTAGTGTAAAAGTTGTTTACATCAAAACTTAGCAATTGTTTATTGGACAAGTCATAATATTTATTTTTATTAAGATAATCCCCAGAATGTGTGAATTAGAAATGCTGCCAACTAATTTATATCAAATGTTTGCTAACTACTGCGTTTGTTTGTACGCGCGTGAGCTTACACTGAAAAAAAAATCGATCTTACGGGATTTTTGTCCTTATTTGATATTGGTAACCATATATCTACGGCAGAGAGGGGTTGTACATTTTAAATTGTTTAATTAGATCAAAATGTCTTTTACAAATATTTTTAAGGGATTGAAAGATTTAGTTTTGGTTGCAAGTGGATCATTATTCACTTTTTCATATGCATTCCTTAGCAAGTCATTCAGTTTAGCAGTAGAGCGGTCGCTGTCTATAATGACTATCAGTTCAGTTGGCGCTTTTTTGTTTATGGGGCTCAAAGCAAAAATGGCTGGTGACGTCACCAGCCAGAAAGTCGACTGGCCACTGACTCAATAATAATATTCTGTGAAGCTGCTTCGCTTGGACTTGGTTCAGCAAATTTATAAAGACGAGAAATTTCTATCCTTTAAAACTATAAATTTTTGCTGCTACTTTACGTTTTATTTTCACTAAATCAGGTTCAATCGGTCCATTACATTTATTTTTTAGGTTAAGGTTAGGTCAGGTTATATAACTAAAAAAGTACCAAAATCGGGAGTTTTGTCTTTATAACAAAAACGCGTTCTTAAGCTATCTGTTCACACTTGTGGATCACATGGCTGTATCCCAGGCAGCCACCCTGGTGACTTCACCAGCCATTTTGGTCTGTGTCCCCTAAACAAAAAAGCGCCCAGAGAGGTCATGATAACCCTCGAAGAGATTACACTATTGGCAATCAAAATTAAAACTCAAAATAGAGAGGGAGTTTACTGTTTTAATCTTGAGGGACCTAAAATTCTCAAAATATTGCACTGTAACATCACAACAGGGTAATAGGATTCTACTATAGATAGATGGACATTTTAATATCGGAACATATCCAGTACCGAGTGGCGAATTTAATTCCTAAACTTAGAAATAGATCGTACGAAGACAGACAAAGGCACTTTAATTTACTTTCACTGAAAGACCCGCATCTACGCAGCCAACGTATTGAAGTAGGGTTTTTTTTAAATACTAATCTATTTCACTAATATAAATAATGATTCAATATTTGAACTAGAATACTCAGCGGGCAATATAAATAACGGGTTCAAGATAACAAACAAAAATTGAACATTATTTTTTCTTAGAAAATAACGCAAACTTGGTATAACCTACCTAAACAACAGTAAATGTGCTTACGAAGTGAATCAATGGATATTACTTAAAGATATAAGTTTACAGATTTTTGAATTGTTATCCATATCTTCTCTTCCTTTGATCTCTCTCTCCTTTACCTCTGACTTCCGCCTTTCCCATTATGTCGTGAACTAGAGCCGAGTGAATCTTAGAACCCTTACTGGTTTGTATTTCTGTATTATTGATGTTAAATATCTTAGCGAATGTACATTCAACCAGCATCAGGTTGGTGAATCTTACGTAAGTATAGGGTGCTGTAACACTGAAAATTGTGCAAAGAAGCGAAAGAAATGCCGAATTATCACCGATTGATATTTTTAGCATTGTAAAGAAATTAAAGTTGCCACACATATTTAAAAGCAAAACAAATATGACAAGGTATGACTGCAGCTGGAATTAATGTTTCAGATACGACAATAAAGAGATTCCTACACCAAACTCCCTTTCACGACTAACCAGCTAGAAAGCAGCCATATCTCCCTCCGTAGGTTGTCGCAAGTGTGACGTAATAAAACATTTTAAAAAAATATGGAGCAACGAAACAAAAATATAACATTTTGACTATTAGTGCCGGAAAAAATGGTGAAACGCTCTTTTTCGAAAAACTTCATATCATTCCTAAATAACAATGGAGGAAGCATAATGATGTGAGGTTGCTTTGGTGCTAATAGTAGAGAAACGCCTCTTAAAAATAGACATATAAATAAACATACTTTAAACAGGAGAATGATTCAAACCAGTCTTAAATAGTGAAACGTAGTTGGATGATTAAGAATTCTAATATCTTAAAATGGCCACCACAATGATCAGACCTATTCTCTAAAAATTCGTGAATGAAATTAAAGAAAAAAAAATCAAAAGAACCCGACGAAAAGAAATGAGTTGTGGATATACTATAATGATGAATGGAGCAGAATTTCTGTTAAGGAGTGTTACCAGTTAATATAAAACAATAACAAATGTTTGATAGCTGTAATTGGTAACAAACTATGCAACGAAATCTTAATTACGATTTTACCTATTTGTGTTTAGAGCCCAAACTTTGTTCAGTATTCACTTTTGTAATGATGGTGAAATAAATTCTTTCGGGGTTTGTAAGACTGTAAATGAACTATTTTTTGCAGTCTTAGAATCTAAATTCCTCTCAGGAGAAAGGTAATATTCCGAGCGCTTTTTCCTCTATTAAATTGGTCTCATTTAAAGAATAAATAACAGATGATAGGGAACAGACTTCATTGCAAGAAGGTTTTCCCATTTGAGGATTTAATAAAGTTAATACTAAAGAGGTCAGGAGTCAGTCCTGGATCCGGGTCCCGCACGATTAATGGGTGCTTCTTAGACCTACATGGAATGGATACACAACGTTTGCTCTATCCACTTAAATGATTCTAATATTGATCAAGTAAAAAATTAAAATGGATAACAGACATCGAAGATAATCTGAAAATTCTCTAGCTCATGCCCAGATAAACTTGATTCCTACCCTCAATGAATTAGTGACCCACTCTCCCCATATAAAACCAAACTACTGACCTAGAAACATAGGCATTGCAGTTCATTCTCATTTACTGGGCTCCCGACAGCAGACAAATGCATACCGGCCAAAAAAATAGTAATATGTAGTAGCTAATAAGCAAGTTATAACAGAAAAAGATTTACCTTAAAGTTATGAAAATCCTGGGCAAATTTTGCGTAAATTTTAGGCAAAAACCATTGTTGAGGTCCGTATTTAATCGCTCCATCGGTCATCAAAAAGGATCGCTTCTTAACGAAATCTTCCTCTTTTGTTTCTAATTTCTTAACTGCAGCGGATTCATGTTCCTTTGTATTTTTCATCATCTTGCAATATTCTGTAAGGTAATATAATTCCGACATAGAACAAATATCATTGGTTAAAATGGTTTTAATGTTTTCCAGGTAGCTACAATAAATTTGGTTTAGAAAATATATATTTAGAGGTATTGGTATCCACAACTAACGGGTGTGGCAAAAGTCCTATTATACTCGGTACGACGCCTCAGCAAAGGACACAAGGATAATTTTGATGCAGTCAGACAGTCCGAAAGTCTGTGTACACGAAACCGTTCCGAGTACAAAGGACAAGCGATAGCGACCCCGCTCGTCCCGGTACCGGGGCAGGTAACGTGCGTGAAGATCATCTAGACTGGCACATTCAAAAGAATGTGCCGAACAGTCTGGGGGAACAACGCAATCGTTCCAATATGCTACCAGCGAGCGCTCCATCAAATGGCGTTGCGTCCCGCGAGTGTGTTAAATTCGAAGAAGACAAAGGCAACCTTAAAACACCGAGTCATTGCATGGTACGTCCACTGAAACGGTTGCCACTACTAGCAACCAGACCAAGGTTCGCGTCATAAATGCATCAAAAGGAGTAAACTTGCAATGTACTCCAAATTTTAATCATTTAAACAAGTAAAACGACTTACACCAGAGCCTCCATTAGTAGAGGGGCCGATTTGAGACAGTTCAATGTGAAGCGCGTGCTGCATAATGCTAGCTGTTTTCTTTTATAAATTAGGCTTACTAAAATATATATTAACTTGACATGAAAATTGAGTAAAAATACAGTAAAATAAAAAGTTGTGTGACAGGAGTAGGCTATTTGAATCAAAATACCCCACCAACCTATATTTATTATCGATTCTTAGAGCTTTACCAATTACCAATTTTTAACATTGGCGTAACATTAGCTCGTTGGAAATTGATTGAGACTATCCGTTCCTCAATTGATGGGTTAAAATAGTGCCGAGTGGTTTAATTAATTTATTATTCAACTCTCTTAGGTGAGTTGGATACACACTGTCTGGCCCGGAGTGCCTTCGATTGTTTCATCTTGTTTATGTATGTAATAGTTCCCCCTTCATTTATTCGCCTGTCGGAGATAAAATAATGATTTCTAGAATTTATTTATTCTCACCTGTTACTTGCCACAAATCATCGACCACAAAGACGCTTACGAAATTCCCCTTTAATATCTTAACAAGTCGTTGGGGATTGTCGGTCATAAGACCCTCTTTACTTCTGAGCGATCCTACTGTTTCCCTTATGGGCTTTCTACTGTTCACGTAGCCATAGAACTGTTTCGGCTCATGTTTCGAGTTTAGTGCTAGGTTTATTTCCTAATACTTCTTCGCTTCCTTAACCCTTGGGCATGGGCAGGGCACAGAATGGAGAGGCAAAGCATAGAATGGAAAGGCAGGGTAGAGAATGGAGAGCCAGAGCATATAATGGAGAAGCAGGGAATAAAATAGGGAGGTAGGGAACAGATTGTTTTTTTTTTAGGAAGTCCATCCCATCTGGCGACTGCCTGCTTGGGCATAAGTCGCCGTACACGACACAGCCGCCTACTACTAGGCTATATTAAGAAACAAATAACAAAAACAATAAAACAGATTACAATATGTAAATAACAAATAATAACGCTAAAAAGGACAAGAGCTAACAAAATTAAAAACAAGAAAACAAAGCAAAAAAGGAGACGCGCTCCGACGTCAAGGGGTAGGACACCTTACAAAAATAAACCCAAAGGTCAAATAGAAGGGAGGGGGCCAGCCTCCTCTAAAAAGTCGTATAGTCCACAAGTCAGTGTGCACAAACCCGTTCCGAGTGCAAGGAACAAGCGGTACGAGTAGCGACACCGATCGTCCCAGTGCCGGGACAGGTAACGTGCGCGAAGATCGCCCAGACTGGGACATTCAACAAGAATGTGCTGAACACTCTGGAGGACAACGCAGGCTTCACCTTAAGGTGCAGGCGAGCATTTAATCAAATGGTGGTGCGTCCCGGGAGTGTTTCTAATTTGGAGACCACAGAAAGCAGCCTGAAGCCGTCGCGGCATTTGGGAGTAGGTCCATGGGAAGAGTCGCAGTGCAATAGACGCAACTTTAAGTTCCCCTCGACTGTCTTCCATCTTCTTTGCCAAGCAGCCAGGAGAGCTGCCCGTATTCCTGCCATATAATTGGTGTGAGGAAAATGAAACCGCTGGTCTGGTAGCCCAGTCCTAGCGTATTATTTGGGGCCCTCATCGGCGCGCTCATTCACCTCATTTCCTACATGTCCAGGAACCAAGCAGAAGATGATCTCGACATCCGCCCGGTTCAGCAAATCCGTAGCGTCACGGATATCGCAAACCAAGGGATGCGAAGATTCCAATGTCCCGAGACCAAGCACTCAGAGCACTTTGTAAGTCGCTATAAATCACAATATGTTCTCCGAACCGGGCACGTCGCGTTATCTCCGAGCCATGTACTGCAATCAGTTTGGCCGTGAAGACAGACGCAGCGCCTGGCAGAGCCCCGCTGACTTCAAACAGAGGGGATACGGCGTGGAAGCCGATCCCCTCTTAGGACTCAGAGCCATCCGTATACACTGGCACGGTTCCAGCGGGACACGAAGTGTACTACAAAAAGGTCGAATGCAATACTCCCGGCGCTGTAGAAGCTTTGTGAGCAGAGGCGTGGCAACAAATAGTCAAAAGTGATATCCTCCAGGGTGGCGTCCTGGGCATAACCAGGTGCACCAGTGAATAGAGAGCTATACTAAGCTCATGAAGGAGTTTCCTAGCCCTAATTCCAAAGACCTTAGGGTATGATTGGTGTCTCTCGGCCGCATAGGCACCGTCGAAATCAGCTACGCATGCAGTGATAGCTGTTGGCGACTGAGGGAGGCGCCGGGCTCGCGCGTACAGGCGAATAATGCACTGTGCACGGCGCAGAGCGAGTGGCATCTCCACACCATCGATAATAGGGCTCTCAATGGAAAAGTGCAGAAGGCACCGGTCGCCAGGCAAAGGCCGGTGTGGTGGATCGAGACCACCTTCCGCAATACACGCTTCAAACGAACGAAGGATCGAAAAAAAGCAAGGAAGTAGCCCTATCAGCGCCCCAAGCGCTGAACGTCACGGAAAGAAGAAGATCCATGGCGCGGGGACAAGAGACCCTAAGTCTAAAAATATGAACCTCCCAGATCAGGCGTCGGTCAATGACAAAATCAAGGAAACGGAGTGAGTCTAGCACTTTTAGGCGCACCCCATTGAAAAATAAGTCTGGGTTAGGATGAAGCCGTGGATGGTGACATAAGCCAGTGAAGTGGTTCGGACGGCGCATATAGCGCATGTAGCCATAACACTTCTGTTTGAGGGGCTTTCTCACACTCGTCTGACCACCACGGGAGCGGTCGGCGTGCAAAATAGACAGAAGTTCTAGGAATAGTACTTAGGCCCATGGCGATGAGGTTGCTGGAGAAGAACCGAATGGCCTCATCTAACGACCTAAACTCCTCGACTAGAACAGAGCAATCAGTCATTTCCTGAAATGCGGACCAACGCGCCCGCGCCAAGCACCACCAGCGCGGGCTCTGTGGAGGCATCGGCCAGAAAATGATTTTTGAATGGGAAAGCGATCACTACCATGGATCTCATCGACCACCCCCCACCCAAAATCAGGCTGTACATCCGGAGAGGACAAAGATAGAACGAGGCAGGAAAATGAAACGTTTCTCGGGCAGTGATACGTAAACTGATGCACATTTAGGACACCTATCTCGAGCTCGTCGATCAGGTCGGCAAGGACTTGACTCCTGGTATCAGTCGCGTAGTCTCCCCAGAGGGGGTGTCTACCGTTCAGATCTCCGAGTAAGAGAAAGGGCCTCAGTAACCGTGCCACGACGGGGCAGAAGTCCCCAGCGTCAAAGTCGGCTGACGGTGGAATGTATGCAGAAATAACGCTATACCTCCTATCCAGGGGCAGCTGCACAGCTACTGCCTGAAAAGAGGTATCTAAAGCGAATAGAAGAACTGAGACATCATGCCGAGTGTAAATCGCGCATCCTCCCGCCCAGCACCCATCAACTGGTCGGGTCGTAAACCATTATACCCCGGGAGGGTGGGCAGGGGGCACACGCCCAGCATGGTCTCCTGCAAAAAGATAGCTAACGGGGAACGGGAGGAGACGAGCCTCCACGGAATTGCCGGAGTCCGTGGCAATTCCATTGAAGGAATATGCCCTCCAGGCCTAGCTCGGAAGAGATGCGCGGTCCTCTTCGAAGAGAAGACCCTCATGGGAATGACCGTACGCTTCTCGATGGCAGAACTCCAGGTGCTGTTGGTTACCAATGCGCTGAAGGTACTATCGCCTTCGAGGAATTATCGGGGGAGGTTGGGCTCTCCATGCGAGTCTTTTCCTCCTTCCGCCTCGAAATTTTCAGAGCGGGGGGGGGCTTTTTTTCGAGGATCCATTGTCCCCGACCCACCCAGCCTACCATTGGGTGGGGGCGAAGGAGTAAAAGCTCCTTTAGTGCTGTCTGCTGTCCTACTTTGGGGGCGTAACTTTAGGAATCCCGGATGATGGCCTCACGACCCTCTTCAGAGGTGTTGTCTCCTGTGAGTCTATTAAATCGGTGAAGGCCCGAGGCCGTTTCGCCTTACGCAAAACGTTCACGCTGGGGGAAGGGAGGGGAGCCCTGGTTTTAACGGGGCTAGGTGTGAACCTTTTGTACCGCTAGCCCTACTAGGATAGCTCCCGGGGTGGGTAGAACCAGCAGAAGGGTTCCGAATGGGCACGGACACAACAGTGCACGTAGGGCTGGATGCAGAGGGTGTCTTTCTCAACATTGAGTCATAGGACTTCCCAGGGAGCGCCTGGCGCGCCAGGACCAAGTCCTTAGCCTCGTGAAATGAGAGATGATCCTGAGCCTGAACGGCCAGGATTTACTTCTCAAGGAGATACACATCACATCGCTTCTAAGAAGCGTGGTGCGGCTCTCCGCAATTAACACACTTGGCGACACATGATTTGGACTTATCGTGTTTGGCCTTGGAGCAACTTACACAGAATTCGGGTAACCCCGAATTTGCGCGTCTACAGCAGCGATTAGTATGGCCAAAGCGGTGACAGTAATAGCACCTCCACGGCATTGGCACGAATGCCTTCACGCGGTAGTGATAGCAACCGGCACACACCGACTCAGGGAGCTTGTCACAGTCGAACGTGACGAAGAGTGTAGTGATGGGTCTCGAGGCCCCTCACTGTTTTCTAATCACACGCTCGACCTTGAAAGCCCCATGGTCGGCCAGTTATAAGGTAATGTTATCTATGGAGTAGTCCACGAGTTACCTCGCATAAACTACTCCTTTCATGAAGCTCATGGTCGAGTGCGGCGTCACTCTCACAGGCGTGCTATCAAGTGTCCGAACGTCACTAATCATGGCCGCCTCGGAGTTCGACGCATTCGCCAAAAGGTTCCCGTCCGAGAAACGGGTCACCTTCGGCTCTCTACCAATCACACTAGCTAAAGCTCTCCTCTGATAGATAATGTTGTCCTTAGTCAACATGCTGCCACCAGTGGAGCGAATAACAAGGGAGCGTTTGAAGCCAGCGAGCTCAAAAACGCCAGATAGCCTCTGAATGAGGGGCCCCGACGAAATCTAGGCTTTGCTCTGCGCAGTTCTTGTCTTCTTCTGGGACTCCCCACCCGGGTAAGCAACGGGGCAGACGTGCCGATCTTGGCTTGGTTACTTAGCAAAACGGCAGCAGAACCGTCCGTCCCCGCGGCCCCCACGGAAGGAGAAGACCCCCGAGTCCTTTCTGTCTTCTTTATGTTTTTGTTTTTTTTATTTTTAGGAGAGGAGGGCGGGGAATTAACCTGGTTCCACCCTCCCACCGGTAAGAGCGCCTAGGCCAGATAGGTCGGCCTTAGCAAGAACCTTTTCCAAAATTGAGAAGGTCCTGGCTGTCACAGGGGCACCAGCCAGGCAATGAGATCTATCCTCCCTTTGTAAGTCCTTGGGCACCCGCGCCCGAGGAGGAGAAAATCTCACAGGGGCGGACTCGTGTTCTGTGTTTAGAATCGAGCCCGTGTTCTACCCCATGGGAGATGCTACCATCTGGAGCTGGGGCGCTTCAGGGGGGTGCTCCGTCCCCCCCCCTAAGACATCACTGGTCCCATTTGAGGTTCCTTTGGTTATTTCGTCTTTGGCCGGCGAACCGGCATCCGACGGGGAAGAGAAAGGGGCAGATATACTGACCTTCCTGCAAGCTGGTCGCGCAAGTACACAGGACATTAGGGGCGAGGAACCGACCTGCCCTGCCATCCCTTTTCCCCTTTAGAGGTTTGGCCCTATTGAGTGGATCCTACCGGGAGCGGTCAATTATGGGCCGCCTGCCTTTCTTGGCAGTCCCCTTAGAAAGTAAAGGGGGGACTGCTGCTGGAGAAAGGGAGTCGCCCTAGGGCAGCTCCAAGCAAGGGGGTAAGGGGGAGTCCCCTACACCCGTAGGCAAAGGAGAGGAGTAAGCCTCCTCTCCGGTTGAAGAGTTTTGGAGGGTCCCTTGCGAAAGCGCAAGGGGGCGGACCTCCATTTTTATCGGTGGAGCTGCCCGAAGGCGGCTCCACCGATGGTACAGAGGAAGGTATAGAGGAATAATTTTTTTGATAGTTTAATATATGGGTATAGGGACCCAATTATTAACACTGGAATCAAACGCTCATCATCTCACGCATTAGTCTGCTATCTGAGGGGTGAATACGGAGCTGTCATAACAGCTGCCACCATTTGAGGCCACTCCTTCCGCCTAGTGACCTGGCAGCCCATCTAGAGGCGGCTCCACCTTGGGCACGGCGTAAAAATTGATAGAGATAGAATGAAGAATGAAGGTGGGGGTGAGGAAGGTGTGGGTGGGGATGAATGAGGTTGTTAAAACCCCACCACCCCAAACCGGAGCTCAGGGGTGAAGAGGCGTTGACCCCTCCCCCCTCAGCCGCCATCTGGATGGTTGGGTGAGCGGAAGCTGGTCGGCATCTACCCTGTGAAGTTAGAGGCAGACCAGAGAAAGTTGTGGGAGAGGTTGTAGGGGAAGTGAGGAAGTAGGGGAGAAACACAGGCTGTCATAAAGAAGGAGAAGAGGCTAAGCTGGGGCCGGATAGAGCGCTGAGTTCCATCAGCACGGCGGCCAGCAAGGCAAGTCGCCGCGACCTTACGGTGGTTAGGGAAAATAATGGACAAGCAATGCATAGAATGGAGTAGCAGAGCACATAATGGAGATACAAGGGATAGAATTAAAAGGCAGGACACATAAGAGAGAGACACGGGACAGAATAGATTTTTTATTCATTTTAAGAGACCATCTGGCGACTGCCTATTCGTGTGCAAAAGTTGCGGTTCTTACGGTACAGCCTAATACTAGGCTAGATAGCAAGACAAGTAACGGTAGGTAAACAACAAAGATAAAAAAGGAAACAAAGGCTAAGACACAAGCTAAAAAACAACAAAAAAAGAATAAAAGTAAGCAAAAGGGCAAAAAGAAATAAACGTGCGCCAGCATCGGGGGAAGTCTCGCCTCCTCCCGGTCAGGAACATGTGACTTACAACATTGACATTCAAATAGAGTAGAGGAGGCGAGCCTCCTCCAAAAATTAATATAGGTCGAAAGCCTGTGTACATGAGCACGTCCGAGTACAAGGCACAAGCGGTAGCGACTCCCCTCGTCCTGGTATCGGGAGAGATAACGTGCACGAAGATCATCCAGATGGGACATTCAACAAGAATGTGCCGGACAGTCTGGGGGACAACGCAGTCTTCGCAATAAGGCGCAGGCGAGCGCTATATCAAATGGTGGTGCGTCCGGCGAGTGTGTGCAATTCGGAGAGGAGAGAAAGCAACCTGAAGCCGTCGCTGCATTTGGATATAGATATATGGGAACAGTCGTGACGCAATGGCACGCAATTTTAAGTTCCCCTCAGCTGTCTCTCATTTTCTTTGTCAAGCAGCCCTTGTCCGCTGCTCAGATTCCTGCCATTTAATCGGTGCGAGGAAGAGCGAAATGCTGGTCTGGTCGCTCAGTCCTCGCGGACTCCTTGGCGCCCTCATCGGCGCTCGTATTCCCCGCAATTCCTACATGTCCAAGAACCCAGCGGAAGATAATCTCGACATCCGCCAGGCTCGGCAAAACAGAGGCGTAACGGATACGGCGAGCCAGGGGATGTGGAGATTCCAATTCTCCGAGAGAACTCGATACACTCTGTGACTCACTATAGATCACAATCCGGGCTCCAAATTGGACACTATGCGTCATCTCCCGTACCGAGCGGTGTATTGCAACCAGATCGGCTGTGAAGACAGACGGCAGCGCCTGGCAGAGCCCTGCTGACTTCACAGAGCGGGGATATGGTGTGACACGAAATGTGCTCCAAAAAGGCCAAACGTAATACTCCCAGTGCTGTGAAAGCTTTGGGAGCAGATGCCTGCTGTCAAATAGTCAAAGGTGGTAACCTCTAGGGTGGCGTCCTGGGCTGAACTAAGGTCGCCATCGGCCCAAGCGCTACTCCTAGCTCTCAAAGGAGTTTCCTAGCCCTAAACTCAAAGGGGATTTGGATATAACTGGCGTCCGGTGGCTAGGCACCGTCGAGATCAGCTGCAGATGCAGTGAGAGCTGTTGGTGACTGAGGGAGGCAGCTGGCTCACGCATACAGGCGGATAATGCACTGTACACTGCGAAGAGCCACTGGTACATCCCTAACTTTGACAATTAGGCTGTCAATGGGGCACGTGCGAAATACACCGGTGGCCAGGCGGGGACATGTGTGGTGGATCGAGTTAACCTTACGCATAAAACTTGCATCCGTAGTCGAGCTTCGAACGAACAAATGATCGATATAAAAGTAAGGCAGTAGCCCTATCAGCACCCCAGGTGCTGAACGTCAAGGAACGAAGAGAAGATCCTCACAAGAATGGCCGTACGCTTCCCGGTTGTAGGACTCTGGGCGCCGTTGACCGAACAAGTGGCTGAAATCGCTGTCGCATTCGAGAACTTATGGGGTGAGGTTGGACTCCCATGCAAGTATTCCTCCCTCCACTTTGAAACTCTAGGCTGGCGAGGCTGTTTCGGAAGCAAGAGTCCCTCCTTTGGAGGATCCATCGTCTCTGAGTTACCAAGGCCAGCCGTGCTTGTGGGCAAGTTTAGGAACCGTGGAAGACGGCCTCACGACCACCTTCAGGGGTGTTGCCTTATGTGTGAATAACAACTAGGTGAAAGCGCGCGGCCGTTTCACCTGCCGGGAAAAAGTCACATTAGGGAAGGGGGGTGCCCTTGTTTTAACAGAGTTTGTGTGTGAGACCATAGTGCCACCAGCTCTATCAGGAGAGCGCTCGAGGTGATTAGAGCCCGCATAAGGTTTCTCAATGGACAAGGAAACGACCTTGCCTGTAGGCTTGGGTGGGCCAGGAGCAGAGGGTGCTTTAAAAAAAAATGAAGCATAAGACGTCCCAGGCAGCGCCCATGCGCCTGGAGCAAGTCCTTAGATTCACGAAATGAGACGATCCTAGACCTGAAGGGCCAGGATTTCCTTCTCTATAAGATACGAGTACGTACCAAAATTGCTTCGAAGAAGCGGGATGCGGCTCTCCGCACTTGACACACTTGGTCTTACACGATAAGGACTTATCATCTGTGGCCTCTGAGCAACTTACACAGACTTCGGATAAACCCGACTTTGCACATCTACAGCAGCGATTCATATGGCAGAAGCGTTGGCAGTAGCATTACCTCCACGGCATCGGCATGAAGGCCTTTGCGTGTTAGCAATACCAACCGACACACACCGACCCAACGTGCATGCCACGGTCGAATCAACGAAAGGTGTAGGTGTGGGTCTCGAGGCCCCTTCCTGATTTCTCATCTTACGTTTGAACTTGACCGCTCCATGATCGGCCAAATCTAAGATGATATCTATGGAATATTCAACGCGTTCCATCGGGTATACTACTCTTTTCACAGAGATTGTGGTAGAGTGCGGCGTCACATTCACCCGCGTGCCATCAAGTGTCCGAAGGGCACTACTCATGGGTGCTTCGGACGGATCTGACGCATGCGCCAGAAGGCTCCCGTCCGAGAAACTGGTCACCTTTGGCTCTCTACCAACCAAACTAGCTAATGCTATCCTCTGATGGATTTTATTGCCCTTGGCCAACAGGTTGCCATTAGTGGCGCGAATAACCAAAAAGGGTTTGAAGCCAACGGACTAAAAACGCCAGGTAGTCTCTCAATGAGGAGCCCCGACGTAATCGAAGCTCCGCTCGGTGCACTTAGAACTTCTTCTTAATTTGGGACCCCCACGCCCGGAGGCGACTCGGGCCAAACGTGCCGATCTTGGCCTGGTCGCTGGCCGAAACCGCAGCGACAAGGCCTCTTTTTGCCTCTTCTCTTTTTGAGAGAGAGGGGTGGGGAATGAACCCGCTTTTTCTCATTAACGGCCTCAGTAAGATCTTTCTTCTAGATGGAGAAGGTCTTAGCTGTTAGAGGGGCACCAGCCAGGGTAAAAAGTCCCTCTTCTCCTTGTGAGTCATCGGGGACCCGAGCCGTTTGAGTATAAGCTTGAACAGGGGCGGACTCGGTTTCTGTATTTGACACGGAATCAGGTTCAACCCCATGGAAGATCCTGCCGTCTGTGGCTGAGAAACCTCCTATGTCCATCCTGGGGAGGGGGGGTGCTCCGTATTACCATCCAATCCAAGGCATCACAGATCCCATTCGAGGTACCCTAGTGCACACCAAAGTCTCGGTTGAAAGGGGTGCCTCAATTTCTCTCATCCTCCCCGACACCTAGGGAGGACGAGGCCGTGCTTGGAGGCGGATATCTATGTGCCTGCGGTCGTCCACTATTGTTTTCTATTGTCATCATGATCAAAGAAGAAATAAAAAAGGAGGTGACCTCAGGGAAAGTAGATAATATGACCTCCCTATGAGTCGGAAGGTTAAAAGAAAAGTTTCCATAAGATAAGAAATTCAAAAATAGGATCATTTACACATAATCGGTCCCAGTCCAACGTTAATGGGCTTTGCCAACACGGCCCGCCATTTAAGCGAAATTTTCCTGGAACTTTGACCATAAAGGATGGTGTGGCGTAGCCAACTTATAGGTATACTGGAGGAGGGTGAGCAGAGTCGATGGCCCAGCACACCCCGTACCTAATAGCTGCCCTAGCCAGGGTTTTTCGGACTTCGCATTAGGTAGGGACCTCATGGTGTACATTGCCACTCGACTAAGGCTCATATGAGGTCGAAGATGCGCCGGGCAGCCAGAACCTCTGTAGATAGGGGCACAACTTTGAAAATGGGTAGGCGGGTAGGTAATAATGAGAGGTAAAGATAGGCGGGGGCACTAACGAGCATGGTGGGTGATCACCTATTATTATCATACCCAGGTGGTAGCGTCTGCTCTTCAAGCTTCTTTTGGCCCTGATATTCCATTATTTAAAAGATCAAAAATATCATGGAATAACATAAACCAAGTCAAATTTGACACCTAAGAAAACTACCCTCAAGAAAAGAAAGATGTAATACTTTTCTACAGAACTGATCAAAGAACGACAAATTCCTGACGATTAAAAGGAACTCTTGGATTTCACGATATTAATGATGAGAAAAACTCCTCTTAGTGGTGTTCAAACAATCTGAAGCATACCACAGAGCTAGATGGATGGCAGAACTTATATACTCCACGCAGTGCAGCCTTGAGCTGGCGGAATAAGCAGCAGTCGCTAGGGGCCAGATCTGGACTGTAGGGGGGATGGTTGAGCTCCTCGAATCCGCACTCGCGCAGGACAGCTTGTGCATCTCTTGCCTTGGGGACTTTGACGACGTTGAGGTCGATCATGGGGCGTGAAGTTTCTAGGGACCCAACGGGCAGAGACCTTGGTCATGGCCAAATTGTCGTGGATGATGTTGATAACACTTTCATGTGATATTCCAAGTTCTCGCTTGATTTCTTCGACCTTCACCCGTCGATTTTCGAGGATCATTCTCCCCACACGGGCCACATTGTCCTGGTTGGTCACGTCTGAAGGGCGCCATGGACGGGGGTCACCTTCAAGGGGCTCACGACCATGGCGGAACTTCCTATCCCAACGAGCAATGGTTGCATAGGAAGGGGCGGTGTCGGTGTACACTGAAACCATGCGTTCATGGATCTCTTTTGCATTCTTGCCTTCCTTGGTCAAAAATTTGGTCACTGCGCGGTGCTCAACCTTCTTCTCCATTGTTGGAAAATTTGTGACTGACAATCTGCGATCAGCTACTGCTTCTTAAATAGACGAGGCAGGAGCGTGCGGTTGCAGGTCCTGACTTGTCATAACTTGTCCTAACACCCCTAAAAACAGCCATCCCCCTTCCTCCGTTTTGCCCTACCGATTCGCCCCTCGTATATATATATATATATATATATATATATATATATAAATAAGCTCACCGAACAAAAGGTTAGTTACTTGTAACCAGGGTAAGGGCCTCTTGCACGTCACTTTGCTCCATATGTTCATGCCATGGAATTTCCTGTGTAATGTTCTTTCTGAAATGAGTGGTGAAGGACCAGAATTGACGTTTTGTAGCAATTCCTGCCTGGAAGCAAATCGATTTGCAATTACAAGCCTGGAGATTTTATGGCGATCCCTGCCTGTCAGCACTTTCTTCCGTTTGCAATTTTGCGAGAGTTTTTCGCATTTTGAAAGTTCTGCCATTGATTGTAAATCCGGATGACGGTACTCGTTGAAACACTGCCAATTCCGCCACCTCCTTCAGATGATGACCTTTGGCGCAGTCAAATGCGAGCACACCTTTTTGACATACCATGACGTCGCTTTTTCGGCCTATTATAAGTAGAGCTGATTTGCTATTTACATCTCTTCACGCCGTTCGCAACACAAATAAAGCCTAACTAACGTTTTGCGTAAACTAATCTACGCCTCTCGGCTGCCTAAAGTTCCTACACGGTTCAGATGTTAAATATTATGTTTTTACTCCCTAGGTGACTAATATTTTGTCCGGTGAGCTTATATATATATATATATATATATATATATATGGAATGAAAAACTCACAAAGTATCACGTGAGGGTAGCAAATGAATGCAATGTCCCGCAGGGAAAAATTAAATGGTGTTTCCAAGTACTTTAGAACTTTATTAAGTTCCTTATCAAGGATAACTACGAGTTATCCTTGATATATCTATCTATATATATATATATATATATATATATATATATATATATATATATATATATATATATATATATATATATATATATATATTAATTACATGACTTTTGAATATTTTTAATTTAAAAAAAAATGGAGACGAGTAAAATGGTATGAATTTCCAGTGCATTCCTCCTTGTCCTACTTCCATCTCCTCCCACCTCCCTCTTCCTCACGTTAACTCTCTCCCCTCTCTCTCTCTCTTTCTATCTCCCTCTCCCCCTGCACCCCGTCTGACCCCAGATTAGCCTCTTCTCCTTCCTTCAAAACACTTGTTTCCTCGCTTTTCATACAACCTCTCCCACAACTTTCAATGGTCAGCCTCTAATTTCACAGGGTAGATGCTGACCTTCTTCTCAAGCCAACCGTCCCGGATCGGGACTGAGGGGGGAGGGGACAATGTTCCCTAACCCCTGAGCTCCGGTTCGGGATGGGTTTTTTTTAACAACCTGCTTCATCCCCACCCATACCTTCCTCACATCCCTTTTCCTCTCCTCTTCACATTCTATCTATTTTTACGCCGTGTTCAAGTTGGAGCCGCCATGCCGATGGACTGCCAGGCCACCAGGCGGAAGGGGTGGTCCGAAATGGCGGCGCCTGGCTCTGCCAGGCCTGTAAGCAACCGGGGGGGGGGGGGAAGCAGAGGGGCCGGATGTGCAGTGCGAACAACTGCAAGAGGTGATGAGCTATTGCGTCCCGTAGCACAAATAGGGTCACCATGCCCAATGATGAAAATAAAAAAAAACAACCCCCAACTTCCCCAAGAACATCAACGGAGCCGCCCTCGGGCAGCTCCACCTAGAAAATGGAGGTCCCCCCCCCCTTGTGCTTGCGCAACGGAACCTCTATAATTCTTTAACCGGAGAGGAGGCTTACTCCTCTCCTACGCCTACGGGTGTAGGGGACTCCCCCTCACCCCCTTCTCTGGAGGTGCTTTTGGGCACCTCCCTATCTCCAGCGGCAGTCCCTCCTTTGCTTCCTAAGGAGACTGTCAAGAAAGCCAGCAGGCAGCCCATTGCCAACCGCCCCTCGTGTAAGCGGCTCAGTAGGGCAAACCCCCTTAGGGGGGAGAGGGAAGCCAGGCCCCTTCGGTCGCTTCCCTCAAAAGACCTGCTGGCAAGAATATTAAACCCTGCCGGGGTCAAGGCCTGTGCCTCCCCACTAAAGACTTATGACGCTGGGAAGGGGATGGCTAACTGGAGGCCCCTCCTGTGATAGACATGATCCTTGAGAAAAACCTGCCTCAGACGGTAGGGCCTTCGATGGGGGGAAATCCGGGCTCGGCGCCAAGCACCGAACCCGAATCCGCCCCTATGCAAGGTCCTCCTCAAACGGCTGGGGATTCTCAGGCAGTACAAGGAGGGGAGGGATCTCCTCCGGATAATGCTTCTGCGACCACCAGGACCTTCTCCATTTCAGAGAAGGACCTGGCTGAGGCCGGTCCATCTGGCCTGGGGGCTTGTACCGGCGGGGGTGAGAAGCGGGTTCATTCCCCGCCCCCCTCTCCAAAAAAGAAAAAGACCAAGACCAAAAAGACGAAGAAGACTCGGGGCTCCTCTCCATCCGCGGGGGCTGCGGGGACGGATGGGTCTGCTGCCACTATGGCAAGCGACCAAGCCAAGATCGGCACATCTGGCCCCTCTGCCCCCCCGGTTGCGGAGCCCCTAACTAAGACCAAAAGTGCACAGGGCGGAGCCTCGATGACATCGGAGCTCCTCATTCAGAGGTTACCTGGCGTTTTCGAGCCCGCTGGCTTCAAACGCTTCCTCGTTATTCGCTCCCCTGATGGCACCATGATGTCCTAAGGGCAACATGATCCATCAGAGGAGAGGATTAGCTAGTGCAATTGGTAGAGAGCCAAAAGGTGACCCATTTCTCGGACGGAAGCCTTCTGGCGAATGCGGCGAATCCCGCTGAGGCGGCCAAGATGAGTGCTCTTCGGACACTTCATGGCACCCCGGTGAGTGTGACGCCGCACTCTACCATGAACTTCGTGAAAGGAGTAGTTTAAGAGAGGGAACTCTTTGACTACTCCATAGAAGACATCACCTTAGAGCTGGCCGACCATGGGGCAGTCAAGGTCAAACGTGTGATGAGAAAACAGGGAGGGGCCTCGAGACCCACCCCTACACTCTTCGTCACGTTCGACTGTGACAAGCTGCCTGAGTCGGTGCGTGCCGATTGATACCACTACCGCGTGAAGGCATTCGTGCCACTGCCGCGGCGGTGCTATTACTGTCACCGCTTCGGCCATACGAATCGCTCATGTAGACGTGCAAAGTCGGGGTCACCCGAAGTCTGTTTAAATTGCTCTAAGGTCGCACACGATAAGTCCAAATCGTGTGTGGCCAAGTGTGTCAATTGCGGAGAGCCGCACCCTGCTTCTTCGAAGCAATGTGGTGCATATCTCGTTGAGAAAGAAATCCTGGCCGTTCAGGCCCAGGATCGACTCTTATTCCGCGAGGCGAAGGACTTGGTCCTGGCGCGCCCGGCTCTGCCTGGGACGTCATATGCCTTAATAGTTAGAAAGGCACCCTCTGTTCCTGGCCAGTACAGGCCAACGAGCACGGTTGTTTCCGCGCCCATTTGGAGCCCTTCTGCGGGCTCTACCCAACCCGGGCGCTCCCCTGGTAAAGCTAGCGGCAAAAAGGGTTCATACCCAGCCCTGGCTAAAACCAGGGCTCCTCCACTTCCCCCAGCGTGACCGTTTCCCGTAAAGCAAAACGGCCACGCGCATCCACCGAGTCGTTAGACTTACCAAAGGCAACACCCCTGAAGATGGTCACTAGGCCGTCTTCCGGAGTTCCTAAAGCTGTTCCCCGAAAGGAGGACAGCAACAAAGGAGCTTCGGCTGCTTTGCCCACGCCCCGAGGTGTGGCCACTGGCTCGGAGAAGGTGGTTCCTCGAAAAGAGGGCCTCCCGCCTCCAAAGCCGCAACGCCCGCATAAGGTTTTGAGGCGGAGGGAGGAAAAGACTCGCATGGCGAGCCCAACCTCCCCCAATAAGTCCTCGAAGGCGACAGCTCCTTTAGCGCTTTGTCCAGCCAACAGCGCCCGGGGTTCTGCCCCCGGGAAGCGTACGGCCATTCCCGTGAGGATCTTTAGTTCGAGGAGGGCCCCCGCGTCTCCTCCGAGCTAGGCCTGGAGGGCATATTCCTTCAATGGAATTGCCGTGGACTCCGGGCCAACTGGTTGGAGCTGCGGAGGCTCGTCTCGTCCCGTTCCCCGTTAGCTATCTTTTTTTAGGAGACCATGCTAGGCGCGTGCCCTCTGCCCGCCCTCCCGGGGTATAAGGGTCTTGCGACTACACCACCACGGGATGGCCGGGCTGGGGGATGCGCGGTTTACACCCGGCATGATGTCTCCGTTCTTCCTTTCTCATTAGATACCTCCTTTCAGGCAGTGGCTGTGCAGCTGCACCGAGATAGGAGGTATACTATCAATTCTGCGTACATTCCACCGTCAGCTGACTTCGACGCGGGGGACTTCCGCCGCGTCGTGGCACGGTTGCCGAGTCCCTATTTCTTGCTTGGAGATCTGAACGACAGGCATGCTCTCTAGGGAGATTACTCAATAAATCCCAGGGGACAAGTCCTTGCCGATCTGATCGAAGAGCTTGAGATGGGTGTCCTAAACGTGGATAAGTTTACGCATCACTGTCCGAGAACCGCTTCATTTTCTTGCCTTGACCTATCTTTGTGCTCTTCGGATGCACAGCCTGATTTTGATTAAGGGCTGGTCCATGACCTCCATGGTAGTGATCAGTTTCCCATTCAAATATCATTTTCAGGGCAACTGCCGCCTAAGAGACCACCTTGGTGGTGCTTGGCGTGGGCGCCGTGGCCTGCATTTCAGGAAATGACTGAATTCTCTATCTCAGTCGAGGAGTTTAGGTCGGTAGATGAGGCCGTTGAGTTCTTCTCCGGCAACCTCATCGCCGTGGGCATGACTACTATTCCAAGGACGTCTGGCCGTTTTGCACGCCGACCACTCCCATGGTAGTCGGCCGAGTGTGAGACGGCCCTCAAACAGAAGCGTTATGCCTACATGCGCTTTAAGCGCCGCCCGAATTATTTCACTGTCGCTGAATTTCGTCGGGCTAGGGCTAGGTTCCAGTATATTTCGAAGCACGCCCGCCGCTCTTCTTGGCGGGCATATGTGTCTTCACCTAACGGTAAGACCCCTTTAGCTGAGGTGTGGAAGCGAGTCAAAAATATTCGGGGCAAGTTTTCGCAGGACCCCCCTCCCGTTCTCTAGGAGAATGGGACCGCAATCTCGGACCCTGCGTCCGTGGCGGAATCCTTCGCGACCTCTTTTTCCGCATTCTCTAGCCATGATGCTGCTCCGCCAGCATTCAATGCACGTCATGATGTCGCGGAAGGCCGCCGGCTGGAATTTACCTCCAGAGGCGGAGAACCCTTCAACGACAAGTTTACTGTGAGTGAGTTGCGTTCCGTTCTCGCTTCGTGTGCGGACACCGCCCATGGTCCGGACGATGTCCCGTACGCCATGCTTCGACACCTGGGTAAGCGAGGCATAGCCTTTCTGTTAGATTTGTTCAACAGGACTTGGGTGGAAGGTCTTCTCCCAGACTCCTGGCGAATTGCTACTGTGCTCGCCTTTCTCGAACCGGGGAGAAATTACTCTACTCCGACCGGTTTCGGCCAAATCTTGCGAGATCGTCGATTCCGCGTACGGTTGGGGTGAGCCCTCTCCGGCCCAAAGGAGCAGGAAGAGGGTGTCGTGCAGGGAAGTGTCCTCAGTGTCACACTCTTTGCCCTGAGCATCAACGGCATTACCTCGTTGCTGCCGGAAGATGTTCTCGCTACGCTCTACGTGGACGACCTTTCGATCTCTTTTGGCGCGGCCCAGATGCCAACTCTGGAGCGTCGACTCCAAAAGGCACTGAACCGCGTCTCTCGCTATGCCGAAGCGCACAGGTTTCGGTTTTCTTTGGCCAAGACTAAGGTGGTGCACTTTTGCCGCCATCCACGGCTTCACCCCGACCCAGATTTGTTTCTTAATGGGGTGCGCCTGGATGTGGTTGAGTCGCACCGTTTCCTTGGTCTTGTAATCGACCGACGCCTCACCTGGGAGGCTCATATTCGCAGCCTTAGGGTCTCCTGTACCCGCGCCATGGACATTCTTCATTCCGTGACGTTCAGCGCTTGGGGCGCTGATAGGGCTACTGCCCTACTTTTTTATCGATCCTTTGTTCGTTCGAAGCTCGACTACGGATGCGAGTTTTATGCATCCGCAGCCGAGCGTTTATTGCGGAAGGTGGATTCGATCCACCACACCGGCCTTCGCCTTGCGACCGGTGCCTTCCGCACTTCCCCCATTGAGAGCCTCTTGGTCGATGCTGGGGAGATTCCACTCGCTCTGCGCCGCATGCAATGCATCACTCGCCTGTACGCGCAAGCCCGGCGCCTCCCTCAGTCGCCAACAGCTATCACTGCATCCGCAGTTGATCTCGACGGTGCCTATGCCTCCGAGAGACGCCAGTCATACCCTAAACCCTTTGTATTTAGGGCCAGGAAACTCCCTCGAGAGGTAGATATAGCTCTGGGGCCGGTGGCGCCCCTGGTTCTGCCAAGGACGCCACCCTGGAGGATACCACATTTGGCTATTTGTCGCCACGCCTCTGCTCCCAAAGCTTATACTGCGCCGGGAGTATTGCGTCCGACCTTTTTGGAGCCCACATCGTGTCACGCTGGAACCGTGCCAGTGTATACGGATGGCTCAAAGTCCCAAGAGCGGGTCGGCTTCCACACCGTATCCCCTCTGTTTGAAGTCAGCGGGGCTCTACCGGGCGCTGCATCTGTCTTCACGGCCGAGCTGGTGGCAATACACCACTCGGTACGGGAGATTACGCGACGTGCCCGGTTCGGAGACTGGATTGTGATCTATAGCGACTCACAAAGCGCCCTGAGTGCTCTCGGGGCATTGGAATCTACGCATCTCCTGGTTCGCAAAATCCGTGACACCACGGTTTTGGCGAGCCGGGGGATGTCGAGATTATCTTCTGCTGGGTTCCTGGACATGTAGTAATTGCGGGGAATGAGCGCGCCGATGGGGGCGCCAAAGAGTCCGCGAGGACTCTGCGACCGGACCAGCGTTTCGCTCTTCCTCACACCGACTACATGGCAGGAATACGGGCAGCTCTTCGGACTGTTTGGCAAACAAGATGGGAGACGGTCGAAGGGAACTTAAAGTTGCGTGCTATTGCGCCGCGACTGTTTCCAGGGACCTATCCCCCAATGCCGCGATGGCTTCAGGTCACTTTCTGTCGTCTCCGAATCGGACATATTCGTGTGACGCATCGCTATCTGATGGAGCGCTCGCTAGCGCCCTATTGCGACGTCGTCCCCCAGACTGTTTGGCACATTCATGTCGAATGTCCCAGTCTGGGTGATCTTCGCGTACAACACCTGTCCCGGTACCGGAATGGGCGGAGTCGCTACCGCCTGTCCCTTGTACTCGGGATGAGTGCGTGCACATCGACTGGTGGACTTATTGACTTTTGGGGGGAGGCCGGCCTTCTCCCTATTATTTAAGCAGGGTTTGTTTTTTTGTTTTGTTTTGTTTTTTGCTTTTGTTTTTTTCCCTTTAGGTTGTACGCTCCTGCGCCGCGGGGACCTCCCCCCGACGCAGGAGCTTGCTTGGTTTCCCCCTTTTTGCGGTCTTTTTCGTCTCTTTAATTTTATTTTAAAGTAGCCTAGAACTAGGCTAGTTTTAATACGGCGACTAATGCCCAAGTAGGCAGTCGCCAGATGAGCTCTTAAGAAAAAAAAATAATATATTTTTTTTTAAATCTCTCTCCCCCTACATCCCTTTTCCCCTACATCCCTCTCCCCCTACATCATTCTCCCCCTACATCCCTCTCCCCCTACATTCCTCTCCCCCTATATTCCTCTCCCCCTACATCCCTCTCTCCCTCCATCACTCTCGCCTTTCCACCTCTCCTTCCCCCCTCTCCATCCCTCCTCTCCCCCTTCTTGGTATCCCGCGTCTCTTCCCTTCCCCCCTCTACTCCAAGTCTCTCCCCCCTTCATCTATCTTAGCCTTATTTCCTTCTCCTCTCTCTCATCCTTCACCCTCTCCCCCTCCCTCTCTTTCAAGTTATACCTCTCCCTATCTCTTTCCTCTCCCTCTCCCTCTCCGTTTTCCTCTCCCCCTCTCCTCCTCTATCTCCCCCTCTCTCCCCCGCTTTCTCTCCCATTTCCTCTCCCCACCTCTCTCTTCCCCCTCTACCTCTATTAACTTCTCCCTCTCCCACCCTCTCCGTCTCCCCCTTCTCTACCCAACTACCCAAATATTTTTTCCGTAGAGTTTGATGTATATTTTATAAGAACCCATCATGGAAATTTGGGCAAAACGCACATAATGGATATATGTACAGTATCTGAACTAACCTTGCCCGATAGCAGCAATTACATTACATTTCAATAAACCCCATTATGAAAAATTGGTCAAAATGTGACCAAAAAATAGTAAAATAATAGAAATATACTAACCTAATCTAGTCTTGGCATTCAATTTACATTTTACTATAACACATTATGGGAATTATTTTGTCGAAATCTAGAAGAAAAACAAAGTAGTATAATTTTGATACTTTTCGCGAAAGGATTAAGGATGTAGACTGGGAAATGCGCTTCGGGAATAGGTCAGTAGGAGAAATGTACACTGAGCTTCGGCGTACACTCCTTAGTGTAAATTTCGACTTAGTAAAGTATGTGCGCCGTAAGAACGGAAAGTCGATGAGAGCGCCGTGGGTTAGCCCACTAATATTAAGCTTAATTAAGGACCGAAATAGAAAATTTCAAATACATAAGACAATGAGTCATTTATAAGTCGGCAAAATTACATAGATTCTCGAAGAGAAGTTAAACGGGCGGTTAGAGATGAGAAGCGGAAATATGAAATAAAACTGGCGAAGGATTCAAAGAAGGAACCGAAACGGTTTTACGGCTATGTAAACAGTAGGAAACCCTTAAAAGGTTCAATAGGGCCGATTAAAGACAAAGATGGTCGTTTGACGGAATTTCCGGCGGAAATGTCTGAAATTTTAAATGAACATTTCACAAGCGTCTTTACTGTTGAAGATTCGTCCCAATTAGGATCGTTAGTTGAAGAAGTAGATAATAGTGATATTTGCATATCCGATATAACGGTTAATGAAGTGGAAATTCTTAAATATATTAACCTGATGAAAAAGTCGAAATCACCCGGGCCCGATGGCGTTTACCCCACTCATTTAAAGGAACTTAAGAATGAGCTTGCGAAGCCGTTGCGTGCAATTTTCAATCGCTCATTAGAAGATGGTGTAGTCCCTTTAGACTTCAAGCGTGCAAACGTTACACCAATATTTAAGAATGGGAATAGATACGAAGCAACGAATTTTCGTCCTATTAGTCTAACTTCGGTAGTTGGAAAGCTTTTAGAATCGGTAATTAGAGATAGAATAGTGAGCCACCTAGAGCTAAATAATCTAATTAAAGATTCCCAACATGGGTTTAGGCGGGCGAGATCGTGCTTGACAAATTTGCTGGAGTTCTTCCATAAAATGATTTGCGTTTACGACGAAAGCAAAGCTGTAGATGTAATCTATCTAGACTTTAAAAAGGCGTTTGACACCGTTCCGCACGAGAGATTATTAATGAAAGTTAAAGCAATCGGTGTGAAGGGTAAGATATTAAATTGGATTAGAAATTGGCTGAAGGATCGTTCGCAGCGAGTAGTTATAAATGGTGAATGCTCTGATTGGGTCAACGTCAGTAGTGGAGTGCCACAAGGCTCCGTTCTTGGCCATTATTGTTTCTAATATATATAAAAGATTTGGATAATGGCGTATTTAGTACGATTTCTAAATTTGCTGACGACACGAAGCTGGGCAACCGTGCCTATGTAAGATCGGATGTAGAAAAATTACAAAAGGACCTAAACTTGATTGTCAGATGGGCGGATAAGTGGCAAATGCAGTTTAATTTAAGTAAATGTAAGGTGATGCATTTGGGTTGCCATAATTTGAGGGTAGAGTATACCATGAAAGGCCAGGTCCTCGACGTAGTTAAATTGGAAAAAGACCTGTGAGTTTTAGTCTCGGATGACTTCAAAGTCACGAAACAATGCGCGGATGCATGTAAAAAAGCAAATCGTGTGCTGGGTTATATCTCGCGTAATTTCACGTTCAAATCCAAAGAGATAATTTTACCATTGTATAAATCACTGGTGCGTCCACTGCTCGAATATGCGGTTCAATTTTGGTCTCCATACTTAAACAAAGATATCGCTCAATTAGAAAGAGTGCAGCGTAGGGCTACAAAATTAATTCCCGAGCTGAGAAACAGGCCCTACGAGGAAAGACTCAGGGCATTAGATTTGCCATCTCTCGAAGGCAGAAGATTACGTGGCCAGCTAATAGAAGTATTTAAAATATTGAAAGGATTTTCAAACGTTGATTATAGGAATTTGTTCGAGTTGGATCATAGGGGAAACACTCGGCAACACGGATTAAAATTAGTAAACAAGCGATTTAACACTAGTATAGCCCAAAACTATTTTACGTTTAAAATTACTCAAATTTGGAATAGGCTACCCACCCACGTAGTGGATAGTAGGTCGGTAAATATGTTTAAAAACCGTCTCGACGCGCACTTAAATAGTATAAATATAACGTAGTCTGAGCACAGTAAATAAAAACGTCTTTGCAAAAAAAGTTTGAAGCGGAGGAACAACGAGAGTAAAAATGATGACTAAAAATGATGCCAGCGATTTCTCTTGCATGTGTAGTTTAGATATCCATTTTCTTTTCCGCCTATCCTATAAATAGTCTTACTATCCTAAAACTAGATTTTCACCACTAGCAGTCGAGGGCTGCGGAAGTTGAGAAGAAAAACTTTCTATCACCCCCCCTAGGTTGAAGTAGTTAATATGCATGACATTGTACACATGTAGATAAGTGTGTACAGTAGATTATATATTTAAAAAAATAATAATAAAAAAAAAATATAGCATGTTAGAGATACACTCGTAGATAAGTGTGTATCGTAGTTTCGGATGTAGTGTAGCGGACTAGCCTCGAGCGGACCTTAGGGTCTTTGCTGGTCCTAGATTCTGTAGTTCTGTAATAAATAGAGTAAATCTTCACCTAACCTAACCTTGACCCGTGTTTTTTTTTTGTTTTAACTTAGTAAATATTCATGTTAGATATACATATATTTCATAGTTTCATTGTTTTTGAGTTCTAAAGCGAAATATGGCTCCGCCGATTTTTGCTCGCAATGTTGCGAAATTTAAATCAATGTCATTCGCTCAATTTGTATGGCTTATAATATCTTTGCCAAGGCGAACTTCGTGAAAACTATAGCCCACGCAGGAGTACTTCGTTGAGAAATCGCACAAGTGTTTGCGATAACATTCTTAGAGCAAGTGGCATGAAAAATAATCATTTTATCAAAGGAAATGCGACAACCTTCCTCAACCACTGGCAAGTGGGTGAGGTACTATAGCTTTCTTCCCTGTTGACTTAGTAACACATTTTGTCCCCTGTTTCTCTCCTAACTCCACCTTAGATGAGTAACATCATATCTCCCCCTAGAGCTCCTTTTATTAATCCTTGGGCCGCTTCTTTTAATCTCTTTTCGGCCTGTCCAAAAGGCTCTTCTTTCTCTTGATAATAGCAAGGCTTATGGTCCTAATAGCACCCTTCCATAGGTACTGAGCGTGCCTGTGAACTCGAACCTGTGCTTGCTCGTCTATTATGTTTCTGTTTATAAGCCAGAACTTTTCCTCCTCTTTGGAAACATACGTTGATACATCCAATCCCTAAGAAAGGTGGCCGTTCTCTTCTGACCCTTCTAATTATCGTCCTGTTGCTTTGACATCTACCACTTACAAAATCTTTGAAGCCTTCTTCAACTCCCTTATACTTCACTATAAATGTCACAGTCTCCTATCTAATCACCAGTATGGCTGACACTACCGAGCAAAATAAGAGAACAATTTTTCTTTATTAAAATATTTTCAAAAATATGATGAGTACGTAAAGAAATTATACTAAATGCCTAACAAAATAGAATATTGACACGTGCAAAAAAAGAGAACAATCATTTACAGAATTGCTTTACAAGCAAATACACTAGAAAAAAAGAAATATTTGACAATGATGAAAATTAAAACACTTAATATAAGGTGTTGAAGCCTTTGTTTTCTATTACTTCCGCGAAACGACGGCCACAGTAACTCACCGGCTTCTTGCAAAGTTTGGTGTTATTTTGTTCCATTCTTGCGCAATTTTCGTCCATAAGGGTTATTGTAAATGTCCTGTTACACTTATTACCACGCTATCGACAAAGGACACAATGGTAGTTCTGATACAGTTAGACACGTTTTTATTGTTTTAAAATATGAATATGTGTTTAAATTGTAACACTATTTAATGTGGCAGCCCTCGGCGGCGAGCATGCCCTTCAAGTGAAATCTGAAGGCCGCGCACACGTTGCGGACGAAGAACTTCCTATTCTGGCCCACACACGGTTGACGGGGAACTTCAGCTCGGTGACGGTTCTATAGCGTACCTAACAGGCCTTGCCCTTGACATGTGCCTACACCTTATACTCAAGGGTAGTGAGGTCGTGCGACTGCAGTCGCAAAAAGTCCTTCGACCAGAAGTTCATGTGCGATCCTAACCACTCTTGCACGGTCTTGGACATGTGGCCAGGCACCGTCCTGTTGAAATACGTAGTCCGCCTTCTTCGTGATTCTATCAACAAGGAGAAGACTTTCGTGGCAAAGATGTTCCTGTAATTGGCCGCGGGAAACTTGTAACTGGGTGCGAACCCAGCATTATCTTCTCGCTATTCAAAGCCACGACTCCAAGCATCATCACAGAGGCGGATGCTTAGTCGGGGATACGCAGCAGACCTCAGAGAGGTCCTGGCCGAGGCTTATCCCTCGGTCGTTCTGCTCATAAATGACAGGATTGACCATAAAGGATTTTTCATTAAAAAAACTGAAAATTGGGTTACCATGACTCTTGAGGTAGTTGAGAAGGCGACGACAGCGCTGCCGACGTTGTTATCCTATACAGTCGGTGAACAGAGGCCATTTCCACGCACCTCAAGCTCTTGGCTCCCCTCCCCCTTGACGGCCCTAAATACCGTGGCCATGGAGATGACCATCTTCGCTGGCGCAGTCATTTTGAGTTTCGTAACACATTCGAAGGCCTTTTCCACAGCCAAACGGTTGACAACTTGAGGTCTGTCTGAATGAAGTTGATCTTTGAGGTTTACCCCGTTCTTGAGCCTCTCTGTGACTCTGTGGAAGGTCATCTGGCTAACGTTGAGCCACTTGGCGATGTCAGGCTTGTTGTGCTCCGCGCGCAGGAGAGCAGAAATGGAAAAGACGTTTTAATGACACGTTCTGGAAAAGCAGAACTTTAATTTTATTTGACGGAACTTTTTCTCTCACACACCTCTCGAAAGATTAAAAAAAACGAGTGTAACAGAACCTTTTCAAAACCCGGCAAATCCGTCACAGTTAAAGGCTGCTGGTCTCGAACTTTGTCTCTAATAATTTTCCCGAGGTTCTCAATTGAGATCATGTCCGGGCTCTGAGCAAGCCACTTCATTACTTCGATATCTTTTTGTTCAAAATAGTATTTTACTTGTTTTGCAGTATGGAATGGCAAGTTGTCTTTCATAAATACTGCTGGCTGCATCAGAGATGCTCGGAGTGAAAGTATAACATGTTGTACGAGGTATAGGTACACATTCTCATTTACCCTTCCAATTATTCGCACTAGTGGACTAATTTTTTCAGACGAAAACATCATTCTTTAACACTTTAGGGTTGTCTGTCACCTGCTGCGCGTCTAACAAAGCCTCTGCTATCAGATTCTACTAAATTAAATTTAGTTTCGTCGCTGAACTGAATTCTTTCGCAATCTTCATCCCTCCAACAACATAAACTTCAGCAGCATATTAGAGTCTCGTCTTCTGGTTCTTCTTACTGATGATTGGTTTGTGTGATAGGATGCCCCTCGAATGTCAAGCGTGAGAGAAAGCCCTTCGAAATACCCCCTTTTCAGTACCTTCGAGCCCCAACCACGTGCTCTAGAATTGACGAGTAGGAAGCTGTCTTTACTTAAGCGGGGCGCATATCACCCTCGCACCCCGCGATAACGCCGAGTCCTTGCCTCCATGCCTAGCGGACATTTCTTTTCCCCGCGAATGCGCAGGTACAAGCTCAATCCTATATCCTGAGGCAAACTTCGCCGTTCGACCCAACACTTTATCTCGAAATAAGTTTGCACAGACTGGCGTCGTGAATTATCTTGGGACAGCTATGCCCTGGGGCTATCTAACGGACAAGCCACTGTGCAATATAACCCTGCGAGACCCAATTTTTCTCCATTTCGCTATCAAAGCTCGCAACTCTCATCTCTTCATTGACGATTTTGAAATCATCTCAGATTCATCAAACGACCTTAACTCATCGAGTGGACAGATAAATCATTTCCTCAAATGCAGACCACTACGTCCATTGTAATCACCGCTGGAGCAGTTTTTCAGCCATTAGCTGCACATAAAATGATAGTAGAGTAAGAAAGACATCATTACTATGGAAGTTATTGACCACTTCCCATCTAAAATCAGTCTGTGCATCCGGAGAGGACAGTGATAGATCGAGGCAGGAAGGTTAGGCGGGTCTTGGCCCGTGATGCGTAAACGTATCCACATTTCGAACACCTATCTCCAGCCCGTCGATCAGGTCGTCAAGGATCCAACCCCTGGTATTAATCTTGTAGCCCTTCAGAGGACGCGTGAGACTTCAGCCACGACGCGGCGGAAGTCTCACGCGTCAAAGTCGGCTAACGGTGGAATGGACGCAGAAATTACAGTATACTTCCTATTCAGGTGCAGCTGCATTGCCACTGCCCAAAACTCATCCACATTTAGGATACCTATCTCCGATCGTCGATCAGGCCACCTAAGGCCTGACCCTGGGATTGATCGAGTAGTCTTCCCAGAGTGGGTGTCTAACGCTTAAATTATTGAGCAGTAGAAAAGGCCTCGGCAACTGTGCTACGGTATAGCGGAAGTCTCCAGCGTCGAAGTCGGCTGACGGTGCTATGCACGCAGAAATAACAATATACCTTCTATCCAGGTGCAGCTGCACTGATCTTACCTGAAAGGGGGGATTTAAAGCAAAGAGAAGAACGGAGACATCAAGTTGGGTGTAAATGGCGCATCCACCTTCTAGGCCCACATCAAGTGGGGTGAGAATCGATAAACCCCAGAAAATACAGTATACCTCCTGTTCAGGTAAGTTACACTGCTACTGCCTGAAAGGAGGTATTTAAAGCAAAAAAGAAAAACGGAGACATCCCGATTAGGTGTGATTGGCCCCTCCTCCTATCTGGCTCCAATCCCATGGTGGCGGGGTTGCGAAACCCTTATACACCGGGTAGGTGGTTATGGAGTACGCGCCTAGGATCGTCTCCTGCAGAAAAAAATAGCTAACAGGGGACGGGAAGGAGAAGAGCCTCCGAAGCTCCTCCCAGTTGTCCCAGGTTCCGCAGCAATTCCATTAAAGAAATCCTCCTGGCCTAGCTCGGAGTAGATGCGGGAGCCCTCTTCGAAGAGAGGTCCCTCACGGGATGGCCGTACGCTTCCAAGTGCCAGAACTCCGGGAACTGTTGGCCGAATAAGACACTGAAGGCACTGTCGCCTTCGAACCCTTATTGGGGGAGGTTGGGCTCGCTATGTGAGTCTTTTTCTCCCTCTTCCCAGAAATCTTTGGCTAGTCGGTCGGCTTCGGAGGCCGAGGTCTCTCTATTGAACTATCCATCGTCTCCGAATCACCCAGTCCAGGCTTGGGAGGAGGCGTAAGAGCTGAAGGTCCTTTGGTGATGTCCTTTCGGTAGCTACGAGGGGTGGTCAATAAGTTTTGAAAATTGGTGGAGCAAAACAGAGGAAGGGAGATGGCTGTTTGTGGGGGTGTTAGGACAAGTTATGACAAGTCAGGACCTGCAGCCGCACGCTCCTGCCTCGTCTATTTAAGAAGCAGTAGCTGATCGCAAATCGTCAGTCACAAATTTTTCAACAATGGAGAAGGTTGAGTACCGCGCAGTAATCAAATTTTTTAGCAAGGAAGGCTAGAATGCAAAAGAGATCCATGAACGCATGGTTGCAGTGTACACCGACACCGCCCCTTTCTATGCAACCATTGCTCGCTGGAATAGGGAGTTCCGCCATAGTCGTCAGTCCCTTGAAGATGACCCCCGTCCATGACGCCCGTCAGACGTGACCAACAAGGACAATGTGGCCCGTGTGGAGAGGATGATCCTTGAAAATCGACGGGTGAAAGTCAAAGAAATCGAGCGAGAACTTGGAATATCACATGGAAGTGCTATCAACATGATCCACGACAATTTGGCCATGACCAAGGTCTCTGCCCGTTGGGTCCCTAGAAACCTCACAAAACTTCCCGCCCCATGAGCGACTTCAACGTCGTCAAAGTTCGGAGGAGCTGCTGCTCCTGTACAACCAAGACCCGACGGGATTCGAGTTACGCATAGTGACAGGTGATGAAACGTGGGTCCATCAAAGAGATCCCTAGCGACTACGTTTTATTCCGCCAGCTCAAGGCTGCACTACGTGGACGCCGGTTTGGGGATGATGAAAATGTCTAGCTCGTCGTCCAGGAGTGGATTGAACAGCAGTCGGGAGATTGATGGTCGTCGGGAATTCGAAGCCTCGGGGACAAGTGGCGCAAGTGCATTGAAGTCGAGGGTAGTTATATTAAAAAATAATAAAACACTTTTCCTCATATCTCGTTTCCTTATATCCGAATTGCAAAACTTATTTACCGCCCCTCGTAGCTTTAGAATCCCTAGAAAACGGCTTGCCCGCTGTGAGTCTAACGACTCGGTGCAGGTGCGCGGCCGTTTTGCCTTACGGTAAGTGGTCACGATGTGGGGAAGCCCTGGTTTTAGCCGAGGCTGGTTGTGAACCCTTTGTGCCACAGTTATCAGGGGAGCGCCCTGAGTGAGTAGAACCCGCAGAAGGGTTCCTAATGGGTGCGGAAACGACCTTGATATTAGGCCTGGAGGGGCCAGGAACAAAGGGTGCTTCTTTGAATTGAAGCACAAGACGTCCCAGACAGTGTGATCTGCACCAGGACGGACCAAGTCCTTAGACTCGCAAAATGATAGACGATCCGTAAACTGAACGGCCGGGGTTTCCTCTCTGGGAAATACCCGCCACATAGTTTCGAAGAAGCGGGGTGCGGCTCTAAGCATTTGAGACATTTGTCCTCACGCGATTTGGACTTATCGTGTGCGGCCTCGGAGCAACTTACACACACTTCTGGTAACCCCGATTTTACCTATCTACAGGAGCAATTCGTATGGCCGAAGCAGTAGCAGTAGTATCACCTTCTCGGCACTGACACGAATGCCTTCACGTGGTAGCGATACCAACTGGCAGGCACCGACTCAGGGAGTTTGGCACGGTCGAACGTGACGAAGAGTGTAGGTAGCCGGTCTCGAGGCCCCTCCCAGTTTTCTCATCACACGTTCGACCTTAACCGCTCCTTGGTCGACCAGCTCTAAGGTGATGTCATCTATAGAGTAGTTCACGAGTTCCCTCGCATAAACCACTCCTTACACGAATTTTATGGTTGACTGCGGCGTCACACTCACCTACGTGCCATCAAGTGTCCGAACCGCCTCTGAGGGATCCCACTTATTCACCAGAAGGTTTCCGCCCGAGAAACTGGACACCTTTGGCTCTCTACAAATCAAGCTAACTAGTGCTCTTTCCTGATGGAACATGTTGCCCTTAGCCAACATGCTCCCATCAGAGGAGCCAATAATCAGGAAGCTCTTCAAGCCAGTGGGCTCGAAAACGCAAGGTAATCTCACAATTAGGGGCTTCTCTCAGCGCACTGCGACTTTGCCCCCCCCCCCTCCACACACACACACACCTAGACGAGCATCGGAGCCTAACGTGCTGATCTTGGCCTTGTCGCATGCTGAAATGGCAGTGGAGTCGTCCGTCTTCGGAGATCTGGCGGAGGGAGAGAAACCCTTTAGTCTGATTAGTCTTTTTCTTATTTATTTCTTTTTAGGAGAGGAGGGTGAGGAATGAACCAGCTTCTCTATACCGACGGAAAGAGCCCTTAGGTAGGATGGACCCGCCTCAACGAGTTCTTTCTCTAAAATTGAGAAGGTCTTGGCTGTCAAAGGGGCACCAGCTGGGCTAGGAGGTCCCTCCCCCCGATGCGAGTCCTTGGGGGCTCGAGACCTTTGAGGAGAAGCTTGCACAGGGACGGGTTCAGGTTCAGTGTTTGGCACCAGTGAGCCTGTTTTCCACCCCATGGAAGATCCTCCCGTCTGGGGCTGGGTCACCTCTGGGACCATGTCCATCTCAGGGGAGCCTCCATGTTGCTATCCTCCCAAGACATCGATGATCCCATTCGAGGGAGGTTTTGTCTTTTCTATAGTCTTTCTTCCATCGGAGAGGAGAGGGGCAGGCACGCCGCCCCTCTGCAATCTTTAGCCTCGGGACTAGAGGACAGTAGGGGCACAGATCGGCGGTCCTCCTATCCCTTTCTTCCTGAAAAGGCTTGGCCCTATCGAGCTGCTCTCGTCGGGAGAGATCAATTTTGGGCCGCCCGCCTGCTCTCTTGGCAGTCCCCTGTAATAATAGTAGAGTAGGGACTGCCGCTAATAGTGAGAAAGAGTCGCTCGAGGGCGCCTCTATAGAATGGGGTTAGGGGGAATCCACCGTACTGGTAGGCATAGGAGAAGAGTAAGCCTCCTCTCCGGTAGAAGGGGTCTAAAGAGACCTCTGAGAAAGCACAGGGTGATGACCTCCTTTTCGGAGGTGGCGCTGCCCTACAGCGGTTCCAAAGTTAGAAAAAGGGAGCCTCTTTGATCCTTAGCGATTGTAAAAGGGGAACCATTTCACCGTTGAAGGGATGCCTTGATTTCTCCTATCCTCTCCGACACCTAGTGAGGGCGATGCTGCGCATAGAGGAGGATAACCATTCACTTTTCCACTATTTCCTTCTGGTGTCGCCATGATCAGATTAAAATGAAAAAGGGCCCATGAAAAATAGATACTATGGTCTTCCTATGAGTTGGAAGGTTAAGAGCAAAGTCTCCATATGATCAACAATTCCTTAATGTGAACATTTACACATAATCAGTCCCGGTCCAACGTTGATGGGCTTTGCCAACCCCTTCCACCATTCTAGCGAAATTGTCCTGGAACTTTAACCATAAAGGATGTTGCTGGCGTAGCCAACTTATAGCTGTACTGGAGGAAGGGGAGCAGAGTCGATGGCCCAGCACACCCCGTACCTAATAGTTGCCCTAGCCAGGGGCTTTCAGTCCTCGCAGTAGGTAGGGATCTCACGGTGTACACTGCCACTCGACTAAGGCTCATAGGAGGTCGAAAGTTTGCCGGGCATCCAGAACCTCCGTGGATAAGGGAGCAACTTTGAAAGTGGTTAGGCGAGTATGTAATAATGAGAAGTAAAGATAGACGGGTGCACTAACGAGTAGGGTGGTTGATCATCTATTATTATTATACCCTGGTGCTAGGTGATCCCAGGATGGCATGCTGTCCACCAACTCACTATAGATACCGGACCGGACTCTATCGAGGTAGGAACACTCTTCCTCGTAGAGAGTGCGGGTAGAAAAAATTGAAAGAATAGCCGTAATAATAATAATAAATAATAATAATAAAAGGTAAAAAAAGTGCTGAGATAGCGGGAGGGGAGAGGGTACCAACAACATTCCGGAGCCCCATCAGACGGAGCTTCCCTAATTTGCACTTTTGCCGGGAGGTTGTGCAACTCCTCCAGGTACCAAATCTAAGTGGCTACACAGGGTTTCATCCCTTCGGGGGCTCATGAATAAAAATATTATTTAGCTCGTGAATAAAAATATTTAGCTCGTGCATAAAAACATTATTTAGCTCGTGAATAAAAACAGTATTAGTTCGTGAATAAAACCTTGCTTAGCTCCTGAATAAAACCTTGTTTAGCTCCTGAATAAAACCTTGTTTATCTCGTGCATAAAAACATTATTTAGCTCGTGAATAAAAACAGTATTAGTTCGTGAATAAAACCTTGCTTAGCTCCTGAATAAAACCTTGCTTAGCTCCTGAATAAAATCTTGTTTATCTCGTGCATAAAAACATTATTTAGCTCGTGAATAAAAACAGTATTTAACTCGTGAATAAAAACATTATTTAGCTCGTGAATAAAAAACATTTAGGCCTTAACAAAAACATTATTTAGCTCGTGAATTAAAAAAACAACCCATTCTTTTGGGATAGAAATAAAGAGATTCAGTAATTACTCACACCACATGAGGCTGATAGGAGAAGATTGATTTGAAGTCACAAGACCGAGAAATTCGTCTGACATATATGACAACCGTTCAAAAGAATTTATTCTATTTAACATAATCTTATCGTTATATTATTCTCACTCACACACGAACTATAAATTTTATTGTTATTTAAAATACCGCAGTAATTAAATATAATCAGCATATCTATAGATAAAATTAAACGATTTTCAGTTTGTTTTTTTTTTCTCTTTGGATGACTGGCGTTCGCACAAACTCACAATTCACTTTCGTAAAGACGAGAAGGGAGGGATATCGTCCCTATATCGTTTTCCTTATAATGGACCACGAATGGTAAGGTTTCGACGTGGTATCGGAATAAGTTTAAAGCAGAGACGACAGTCGCTTATGGTTATATTGGTATTGCGACTTCTGTCGCCATACAAAATTATAAATAAATCACAGTTAAGACTCAAATACATTAAAAAAGGAAGCAATACAGGTGTAAAACATTAAGAAAAGGTATATCAAGAATGATGGACATCATGCACATATAATAGAATTAATGCAAAACTAGAAAAACATAAAGAATTATAAAAAAATAAAATGTAAAAAATAAAAAATTACCAAACGAATAACTGAAAAGGAAACATTCGAAGAAAAATAACCTTGATACTGGTTCAGAAGAAATGAAAAATGGACAACCAACCAATCGATTAATTTAACCGCCGGGTCAATGAGCTTTTACAAAAGTGTAAGTAAAATTCTTCACTGTGGTATCAATGAAAAATGAATGAATGGGGCTTAATCATGAATCATTTAGGGGGAATTAATTATAGTCCCATACATTCTCAAACTACTGTTTACACCATCGAACAAAGCATCAATTTCATGGCACTTTGGGTATCCTGTCTCAAAATCAAATTGTTCTTCGGTCATCACCGGCTTAGAGACCAATAAACCTTTGCAAGCGATAGGTCTTTTGCCGGTCTCTGCCATATGTAAATTTCTTGAAGCAGCATTAATTTGGCTCTCCTCTTTTAAGCAAAGAATCTTCGGAGCAGCCACTTTTGAGTTCTTCGTCCTTAAACTAAGATTCATCCTAACTCTCGTCCTTTAAACCAAGGTTCCTTGGAGCAGCACTTTCATGATTCTCCTTCAAACTAAAGTTCCTAGGAGCAGCCCTTTCTTGACTCTCCATCCTTGTTCAAGTCTTCTTAAGGGTGGCACCTCTTGAGCCCTCCCTTTACTTATTTAGAACATTCTTACCATGGATTTCCAAGTTTGCACCATTTGTAGCTTGTCGAGCTGGCTCTCATCTTCTTACAGAAGAATTTATATTCCCCGTACACGGACCAGGCTTTGCATCATTCACAGGGTACACAAGAGCATGTACGTTTCCTTTACATATAATTGTGTTCATGTTGAGGCAATTGGAGAGAGTGAATTGTATCTAGAATTGAGTAATTCAGTGTATCCCGCAAAGTGTTCTATTGTCGGAGATTCTCAACAAGTCTCTTACGACTTGTTGAGAATCTCCGACAATAGAACACTTTGCGGGATACACCGAATTACTCAATTCCAGATACAATTCAATCTCTCCAAAAGACTTAAAAGTTTGGCCAGGTACGCTCACTAACTGAAATAGGAGATGGGCGGGGGAGATAACTTAAACTGATTCGTGAGGCGTTGCAAATTCTCCACGAATTCTCTCTTTACTAAGGCCATACAAACTCCGGTCTCTAATAAAGCTAGACAATCAACATCGCTTATTTTACCGCTAATTATTCAATCATTTGCAGTTTCTTGTCTTAAATCAATTTTTGGGATGGGCAAGGACTCTAATAACTGATCGGAGTACGGGGGTAAACTTAGTCCCTAGCTCCGTACTCTTCGCCTAAAAAAATGACCTGGGTCCGTATTACACTGGCACTTCGTCATTAGGCTGAAGTAGAACCATTGTAGTCACTCTGCACGACTTGAGATTCCTCATACAACATCGGAGTCGTTTATCTCTCTCGGGGGAGCTTTGAAATATCTTATTTAGTTTCCTTTTCTGCTAATTTGTATTTGCGGGTCACGAGTCTCTAATTTCAGTTTTTGGTTTATCATCTGATCGCTAGGGGGTTATTGCTTAGCGTGAAGTGGAGGGAGTGCTTGACTTTTGCTTTTGAAACGTTGCTCACTGCAAATCAAGCAATATGGAGAGTAGAAACATTCTCACCTAAAATGGCCACGACTATCGCAGTTGTAACACATTGGATCAGTCTGGAGTTTACTTTTGGGAGAGAATGATTCATATCGGGCAATTAGAGCGGATAAATTTCCTGGAGTGGGGTTGTCGCGATGATAATACCTTCCGAGGCGTGTTTAGTTTCACACCATGATACTGAATCATATCAATACCCGTTTCTCTGTTCTGGGTCCTTCGACCCTGATCTAGTTCGAAACACTTTTCTTTAACTTTAATTGTTACGCTCGGATTTGCATCTAGCGAAACATGTTCCTGCAATATATCCTTTGGGCTTGTGGAGAGAAGTTTGTATACATGACCGTATTCATCGACAACTTAATAACGTGTTCCTTTGTATACTATAGGTTTAAATTTCCTCAGCGGCCTGTAGGGCTGTGTATACCAACTGGTAAGAGGAGGCAAAAAAACCATGGAAATCTTCCTAACAAAAGATGATCCAGAAGTTCCAAACAAGCGGAAGGGATTTTCATCAGAGAATGTCACTTTGCCTCAGTCATCAACAGTGGAGCCTATTCTTCGGGTGAGATGAGGCTTCTACGCAGCCCTTCTCGACTTAAGACTTTTATCGAAAAGTTTCCGCCTCAATGGGCGGCTGAAGCATTCACACTTACTTCTTTCCAATCGTGAATAAGCTTGACACTAGAGGCAACCCGATCCTTGAGCTGAGATCTTACCAAGAGGCGAACTTAGCGTCCATTTGAAGCTCTTGTGAGTCCAGAAGACTTCTTTACATGAGTGCAATCAGTCTTTTTATAATCATTAATGATCCTAAAGATGGTGCTCCTTGACACTATACTCTTAGCAGCTATCCCCTTGTATTTAAAGACAATTTGGAGGACAGCAATAATGGTTGCACGTTTTGGGGGGAGAAAGATTCAAACATTTATTAAGGGGAAAAAAATATTACGGAATGATTATAATTAAACGAAGTCATTCATTTGACCAAGATTTGTCATCATTTTACTCTTTTGTTGGAATAGTAAAGCTCTGGGGACTGAAACTCTCATCCTACAGGAACAGGACCAGAGCGCGATTTTGGATTCATCAAAGGAATGTACTGTTTTCTATTATTACTTTTTAAATATGACTTTTTAATAAACTTGCAATAATTTAAATTTTATAATAATTATTCCTATTACGCAAATTTTAAAACGAAGGAAAAAATAAAAATATATATATGTATCAAAACTTTTAGTCATGCCTTATATATATATATATATACATATATATATATATATATATATATATATATATATATATATATATATATATATATATATATATATATATATATATATATATATATATATATATATATTCGATCTTTTGTAAAGGACCGGAAGTGTTCTACCTTCAAGGAATGCATCGGAGAAGCCGATGTATTCTCCGAACCATCATTCCCCAAAGGTAAAAGTGGCAAACTAAAATTTATACCCTGTGACCCTAGCAAGTTTGTCAAAATAAATGGCCCCTCTAATCCCAGAAAGTTTTCTTGGGCTAAACCCCGTGACGTCGGGCCACTCTCGTTGAATCTCCCTTCGTCATACTTACCCAGGAGGCCCATCATGTGTTTCTCTTGCAGTATTGAAGGAAATTTGAGGACCAACTGCCCTCAGAACTCTCAATTCCGTCCTAGTTATCTCAATCAAGTGCACCAAATCTGTGCTACGCCCGCGCCACCACCGTCGCAAATTGAACCGCCTTCCTCTCTGTCTGCTTCTCCTGCCGCTGGCCATAAGGATACCTTCTTGTTCGATAAGAGCTCCCCTGGAAGCTTGAAGTTTGAGACTGGATCAGTAAACGACTGCCGGGTTTCCACCCTTGTTCGGGATACAGGGTGTACGTGTATTGTGGTGTGGGACGAGTTACTTCCTTCGATTCCTCCGAACCATGATAAGTTTGCGGTAGTACATGACTACCTGGAGCGTTCAAATCGAATCCCCATCGCGAAATGTTTTATTGAATGCGCGTATTATACCGGCTGGGCTGAAGTAGTAGCGGCCCCAATAAAGTTCTGTGCTGTTCTGGTCGGACAGTGCCCACCGGTTACTCTCACCCCTGTGGTTCAACCCATCTTCACGCGTTCTCAGATATAAATGGAAGCAGAGGCACCCGCTCCACTTGAAAACCCCCTGTGACTCCAAGTTCAGCGGCGTCCTGAATGATGAATTCTCTGAAAAGCAAAAGGACTGCGGTTATAAAGTCGTTTCCTACATCGTGAAGAACGACCTCCTGTACTGCGCTTGCTTGGAAAGCAACAGTTCCGAGGCCCGTGTATTATGCATCCCCCGTTCACAGGTCCCCCTTATATTAAAGACTGCCAATGATAGTCTTTTATTTGGCCATTTCAGCCATACTAAAACGGCTCAGAGAATTTTTATCTTCTCCCGAGTCGGAGTACCTAAGGAGGTATTATCCGATCGCGGCCGCCAATTTACCTCTGAATTAATGGAGTACGTCGGCAAGCCCCTAATGGTAAAACCCTTTTTTAACCACCCCCTATTACCCCGCCGCAAATGGAATGTGCGAAAGTTTTAACGCTTCATTGAAATCCATCCTTAAGAAGTTGTGCGCATACCACCTTCGAGAGTGGCATAAATATTTGCCGGTAGCTTTATTCGCCTACCGGGAAATCCCGCATTTCACATTAGGATTTGCCCCTTTTGAATTGCTGTATGGTCGGAACGTCCGAGGCCCACTGAACATTTTTAAAAGAACTGTTTTCGAACCAAGAATTGGACCGGGAAATCACATACCTATTAGAACTTCGGCAGAGGTTAGAAAAGTGTGCTGAAATCGCTTTTCAGAACGTGGACACGAACATAGAAAAATACAAAACATATTTTGATCAAAAGTCTAAGGTCCCTGGATTCAACCTGGCGAGGAAGTTTTAATATTATTACCCACCAAGAATAATAAACTCCTAAGTCAATGGAAGGGCCCCTTCCCCGTCATCGAAATTCGCGGCCCCGTTGACTATCTTATTCGAACTCCGTCTGGAAACAAGCTGTACCACGTGAATATGCTTAAGAGGTACCACCGCCGAGCTTGCATCAATAATACCGTGGCCATTGATGAGGAGTCGGCCATGGAAGCAGACTACCACCTATATCCGCCAAAATGTTGCGTAAGTGGCTTGCATAGAACAGGACAAGGAGTACTCCTTGCTCACTGTGCCCAGCGCCACCGATTCCCAGTCATCCAACTTGGACGTTAACGATCAGCTGCCTCCCGATTTGAAAAGTCAGCTGCAGCAGCTACTTAGTCACTTTGGAGACGTGACCTCTGAGATTCCAGGTTGTGCCACTCAGTTTGAGCATGATATTATTTTAACCACCTTGGAGCCTATTCGTTGCAATCCGTACCTCCTGCCAATCCATTTAAGAGAGGTCTTCAACGCAGAAGTTACTAAATTGTTAAAGTTAAAGATAATAGAACCCTCCCAATCTAGTTACTGTTCCCGCATTGTGTTGGTAAAGAAGTCAGACGGGTCATATAGGTTGTGCATCAATTTTCGGAAACTTAATTCGGTGACCTTGTTCGATGCTGAGCCTATCTCCTTGATCAACCAAAACCTCCATCTCTTTGAAGAGGTCATTTACATTACCGAATTGGACCTATGTAAAGCTTATTATCAAATTCCCCTTAAAGAAGGTGCAAAGAGATACACGGCTTTCTCCACAGACAAGGGCTAAATGCAATTCCGCCGTCTTCCCTTTGGCTTGGCGACGGCTTGTAGTAATTGCAACCGTATGATGCGTAGAATATTAGACGTGTTGGTAAACGTGGCTTTTTATTTTGATAACATTTAAGTAACAACTCGCGAGTGGGACCATCACGTGATCGCCATCCAGGCCCTGCTGCGTCGTTTGCGCGAGCATGGACTCACAATCGGTCCCAGCAAGTGCAATTTTGCTTATAGTACGATTGACTACCTTGGCTTTCACATTGGGAGCAACCAATTAGCCTCTCAGGAGTACAAAATCCGCGCCATTTTGGAAATACCCCGTCCGTCCAATAAGAAGCAGCTAAGGTCCTTCATGGGATCTGCCTCTTCTACCCCCGCTTCATCCCCCCATTTCACCTCGCTCTCGGCCTCATTGTGTGACTTGCTGAAAAAGAAGTCCCCGGAACAGCTTGTGTGGTACCCATTAGCTATCTCCCACTTCGATTAGCTGATTTGAAAATTAGCTTCTGCCCCTATTCTCCAGCTCCCCAATCCTAATAAGCCATTCGGTGTCAGAACTGATGCCAGTAACGAAGGATTAGGTTGTATCTTACTCCAGTATAACGATGATGGTGATAATTAGCCCGTCGCCTACGCTAGCAGTAAGCTTCTCCCGCGCGAGAAAAATTATGATGTCGTCGAAAGAGAGGCTCTGGCCATTATATGGACCGTACAAAAATAAAGAATGTATTTATTAGGTAAAGAGTTCCTTGTAGAGACGGATCACAAGCTCCCTCGCATATTTGCGAAATGTAAAAAACAGCAATGGTCTCCTTACGCACTGGAGTTTATACCTCCAGGAGTATCAATTTAAAATTATTTATATAAAAGGGTCAGAGAATTGTGTTACAGATAGCCTGAGTAGGAACCCACTAGAGCCTACCCAAGCTAATCTAGAATAAATTTTGTGCTTTTAAATTTTATGTTTGATTTTGTTTCCTTTTGTTTAAAATGTTGTATATATTTGACAATAAATTTCTCTGTTCACAAATTAAGAACGATCAGGTAACCTTTTGTATCGTTCGGATCAATTAATTCAATGTATTTTATATTTCCCTTTTGTATCTTTTTGTATTGTGGGGGGGGGGGTCAATCTTTTGTGTATGTTTTTTTGTTGGGTAGCTCTAGGTCGTTATTGACCTGAGGTGATCGACCCCTGTTTGAACTAAGGTTAGTCCTTGTAACCAATGTGTTCTTTGTCTGTGTAGAATTCACTTATTCATTGTGTTCCTGGATACTTTTTGTACGTAAATATGCCCGAACTACTAAAGCTCGACTCGACCAATGTCAGGTATCCACTTTTTTTAAAAAGTAACATCCTGGGAATGGAGGAGTTGTTGAGAATAGAGGTTCCTCCCGAACACTCACGTAGAGCTCTCCCCTGTTCACCCCAAGTAACTCTGTTAGATCGATTATTGTAAACATCGAGTATCCATTGCCATTATTTAATTCTAAATATTTATTGTGTATTTTGTGCAATTTATAAAAAAAAAATTCTACATTTACATAAGCCTTATAGCCCACAGCCTTCATTAGTATAGTAACGGCCAACCGCACTCTCTTGTTTGTTATTTAAATTCCTCGCACTCATTTTGAGAAGATTGTTCCCCCTTCCTTACTTTCAATCCTATTTCTGTCGCGACCAAAATTGAGCCAAGGTCGCTCATTTGACCTTGAGCGCCCACTCATTTTGAATAGAAGTAAACATATATGTTTGTGGGTCATTCTACGACATACAAAAATAAGAAAGACTTTTGCATCATACAAGTATAAAATAACAGTACATGTAAACGAAAAAGTAAAAATATTGTGTTGATAAATAAAAAAGTTTGCCTTTTTGAGCAAAAACTAAAGTGATTTTTTTATTCAGCACATCAAAATTGTCCTAAATCAGCTAAAACAACTTGCCACTAAGGTTGGTGTTGACCAATGTAATTCAGATGTAATTCATCTCATTGTTTGAATAGCGTGGAAGGGTATGTTATACATGAGGAGGGTTGAGAGAGGAGAACCACCTGACGGACCCGTTGGGTTTTTCATTTTGATTGCCCTCAATTGGAAGATTTGGCAACCATCGCTAGATGGCCATGCTTCTATGAACTCTCAGCTATTCTTATTACTGGTTTGAGCCAAGACTCTTTCGTCCTCCCAATGAATCTCCTCTCCGCGGGTGAGATAATGAGACGCGACCGCCTACAACGAATATATCCTTCGGAGAGCTCTGCAATGCTCCTCAAGAATCGACGTCTGGCGACGGCTACTCCAACCGACACATTAGATTCAGTCCCTGCTACGACCCCCTGCGCTAGAAACTGGTGGATAGTTTTGTGTAGGAAAGAGGGTCAAAGAAAAATAAAGAAAGATAAGTAGCGAAACAAGTTTCGAACGCGCTTTCCGCGTCCCTGGACAGCCTAACGTTAGCGAGAGCCTTAAACCACTTGGCTATTCAAGCAAAGCATTTAAGCCGCTCGCCTGAACTTCTCGCACGCTACAAACTCACCTTATTTGTATCTGCCAATCACTACTACATGTCCATTTATGTTCAATTGACTCTTTTTGTCCTTTATTTACTAGTGAACTGGTTTTTCCTTACTCGTGCCTATTTTACCTGCCTTTCTTGCATTTTAAGAGATGGCCAAGTAGAGAGTTATTACTTTACCAGGTCACAGCGATATAAATAGAGTGGAAACTCTTCGATTGGGGTGGTTTTAAGGCCCAGATACTTAGATGAGCTTACATGATTGACGTACAAGATTATATCTGTATGCAAATTTAGTTAGGTATAGAAGAAACGGACTAATGTAAATCCTGGAGTAGCCCATCATGTGTAAACAAAACACGGTCATAACAAGTATTCAACTTTTTTGAAATGCATATATGTATTTATTGCATTTGTAAATTTTAAATTAAACGTCTTTAAGTAAGTCCGCAAATACCAAGGATTGAATAGTTTCTTTGATTGATGTTTTTATTTGGTGCCCTATAGAGTGGCTGATTTAATTTATCTCAATACTGGTATAAATTCGCTGTTTGGCGGTACGCCGTTTATCTGCTTGCTACTTTGTTGCCTGTTGCACTAGTTCAAGTACTCGTATTAGATAAATATGTCCATTATGAAATTCGTTAATTCAAATAAAGGTAAATTAAATTTATGCTACAGAGGATATGTGTATAGCAAGCAAAAAAATTAGCAAACAGTGTTGTATCTTATGAGTGTGTACAGTTGTAGTGATCGGATTATGTAATAGGTAGGCTACTTGCACCAAATTACAGGATTCAATAGGCCCAGCGAAAAACACACAAAATGGACGCGCGGTGGTCTTATTAAATCCCAACATTCTCCACACATGTAAAATAATATGTCTAAAATTGGAATAAGGAAATGAGAATGTATAGATTAATTTGCAGCCATGAATTTGAATACAAAAATAGGGAATGTAAATATATTTGTTAATATATATATATATATATATATATATATATATATATATATATATATATATATATATATATATATATATATATATATATATAAATATATATATATTTAGAAGGCACGCGGACATTGGAATTGCGCGCGGGACACACAAATATACAAACGCGCGAAAGGTCAGGCACACCTGTGTCAATAAGACAACGCATTCGCGTCTCAGAATAGATTTATCAAAAGACGGAAGTCTACGAAGCACATGGGTTAAATACATCCTTTGACAAAAAGAAATTGTATCACAATGAACTCTACAACTGAAGCTCATCCCACGGACGATTCTAGGCCACACCCTCTAGAAAATAAACATATATTGTCGGAGCAGATCAGTTAGAATGATGATTATATAATTAAGATTACTAGATTACTGTCCTTAAGATTATCACGTTCCCCCTTTTAAATTCACAAAGTCTTGTCGCTCAGAATTTAATACTTTGCGGTGTATATATATAGACTGCTAGTGGCCCACAAAGGAACTTTGTGACGTCCCTCTTGCCGTGTCAATAGGCCAATATTAGAATGAAGTATATCATGCAACATCCTTCTTTACCTCGATTTACCCCAAAACCTTCGGTAAGCACAGCCAAAACAAGAACAAAGGGAAGAAATCATCTTTGGAGTCAGATACTTAATTCACCTTCATATAAGTTAGGTACCCCTATAAATTGGTAGCAAACAACAATACACCGACTCCTATACAGCGACGTTCCAATGTGCAGTGCAAAGCTAAAATTAAAGTAAAGGATAGAGATCGTTGAAAGAGTGAATACTCATACACATGCACCTGATTCAAGTGCACTATAAACTCTTAATGCTTTGCAAAACATGAAATCCAAAGCTAAAGAAACGTGTGACACTCCTTTGCAGATATTTTCACAAGAAATTGATAAAAATGGATGAGGTGCAGCAACAAATTTACCTACAATCAAACATTGAGAAGAAATTCGCGGCAATGTAGACAGAGAAGTCATAATACATTTCCATTACCTTAAGTACATCAGATCTTACCATCGCAGAAGAATTCAAGATCACCAAAGGAATGAAGATTTTCTGTTATACGATTCTGGCCCTCAAGGTCCCAGAATTTTAATTTTCGGTACTCACATAAAACCTAGCCTATCTTGAGAACAATAAACATTGGTTTTTGGATGGCATTTATAGCGTAAGGCCTTCTTTATTAGTGCAAGTTTACACAATACATGCTTTGAATAATGATCCAGTAACTCCGTGCATTTATTCCATTTTACCCAATAAAACCTGAAATAACTTATACCTTATTGCTTAACGCACTCAAAAGTCTGAATGACAATTTAAAACCGGACACGATTTTGGTAGATTTTGAAAAAGCAATGCACAAAAGCATTCAATCAGTGTTTCCCGAAACGGAAATTAAGGGATGTTTTTTCCAGCTTTGCCAAAGTATCTATCGAAAAATTCAACACTGGTTTTTCTCAGGAATAGGCCAACAATCACAATTTTTTCACTTGGCTTTTTGTTCCCTTAACAAAGTAATCAAAGCATTTGAGGCACTTGCTGAAGATGTCCCTGAAAATGCATTATGCATATTAATTATTTTGAGTGTAGAAGTCTAAATACCGCGTACATAAGTGTTCCGCAGAAACACTCTGACACAAAGCTGCACGCCCTCTCGTATCCATAAATGCACCTCTCGCCTCGAATTCTCCGTCGCCCTTTTTTGCACCGCCGTAAACTCCGAGATGACTCGAAGGCTTGAAAGAAATACCGTCTGCCCAAAGATGAAAAAAAGTCTTTCCACATGGAAAACCGTTTGCCCGCTGTAAGGAAGGAACTTCTCAGGGAATTGGTTGTTGCCGTCACGGTACTTGTAGGTGCCAAACTTCTCGTAGCCCCCCCCTTCCTTCAGAGTCTGAGGTTACACAAGACCTCCCTCTGCGAATTACCCTAGACGTAGCTAGGTAATCGGTTTTGGCTACCCATCCAAGGAGCCGAATAATCGGACAGGTACTTCAAGGAAGAAGTCCGATTTGAGTCACCGCTTGGCTCACCTTCGTGATCCGGCAAAGGATCAGTATATCACCGGTCTAGGATTACCCTCTCATTCGGTAACCTCGGACGGCCGGACTAGGTGCGATCATCGTCACCAGAACAAGATCTTCACCGCCCCCTTAAAAAATACTTACTAATTCAAAGATATCGTTAATTGAATTATCCCCTCCCCTAACTTCACCAGTTTATTTGTGAACTAGAATTCCCATCCCAAGCCCGTAACCTCGACTATTGGAAGTGCTTACTTAATTCAGTGTTTAACTCAATAATAATTTCCATTCGTTCTGGTGGGTGCCATTAAGACGCGAGCACCCTAGTGAGTAATTTTCAAGTAATCCCGACGACATTTTTGTAGCCTTATTTTTTTCAGTGCAAGATTAATTCTATTTATATTTATATACGCTGTTGCTTATTTCAAATTCATGTACATTAAAGATTATTTTTGTATCTGTGTGTTTAACTATTTTGGACGATCCTTTGGCAATTATTAAGTAATCCACTCGGCTTAAATCTCAATATTACACCGATCCCCCATGGTTCGCTTTTATTGAGTGGGGACACACTCAGGGGATCATCATCTCAGTTTTGATCAAAAGGGTTCTCACGGGGGTTATTCTTATTCACCGGAAGTGGCTAAGGTAGGTGTATTGGATACGCTTCACCTCCGCTTCACCCCGGTGCGGTAATAAAATATATGTCCAGGAAGTCGGACTTTGATTACCCACTCACTAAACCCTCGACATTGAGGATACCTACATTAGTAGGTCAAATAGAAGGATGCGAAGACCTCCAAAATTTCACATGCAAACATAGAACATGCATAAAAGGACAACAAATGAGCTCCCCAAAACAAATAATTCGGTGGAAGGATGGCATCGCAGTTTTCGTTAAATAATGGATATTCTCATTCTAAAAATTTAGATATTTCTACATGACATTCAAAAAGATCACGCGCTACAAGAAACCCCCATGGAACAGGCTTGCGCTGGTCATTCTTCAAGAGATCATGAAAAAAATATATAAAGAGACAGCATCTAGGATTCGAAACATTACACAGGCCTGCGTTTGAAAAAAAAAAATTAGGTTCCTCAGGATTTCTTTGTGATTTCTTAATGAATCCAACCTCCTGAGCTCAAAAATGAATGTATTGTTGTTCAATCTGGTCAGATTTTCTCAGTACAGCATGCAAAATTTTCATTGAGATTACCTCCTTTTTCCTGAAAATAAATTTCGAAAACCTTTCCCTATCTAATAATGCATTATTATTGTTCTATCATAGAAACAGGCATAAACGTATGTAAACTATAATCCTTTTAATAAAACAAAAAATCAAGAATGCAACATAATAAAGAAAATAATTCAAATTTCCAAGAAAAGATGCCCTTGACGATTTCCGTTTGGGCCTCTCATCTGGTGCATCACGCTCCAAACACCAACAGTAGTCAGCAAGCATATTTATGTCCCATTTAACCTGGTAACTGGATTCCATTGTTTTTTATTTCCTGGTGGAATCTTTTCCCCTGTTCTTCATTGTAATCCCCCCACTGTAACAGACATTCGAACTCATAAATGTTTGAGACTTGTTAGGAGCTGATTTACTAGGGCAACCTGGGCTTCTTCTATTGCCTAGAAAATTGTTAACTAGAGCTTTGAAAACTTTCCAGGCATCTTTTTCTATGTCCATCATTGATGCATCAAACTGCTGATCTCTCATCAAGTTCCTGATCTGAGGTCCATCAAAAATTCCCGCAAGGAGCGTAGCGTCACTGATTTGTGGAAAGTTTTGAAGAAGAAATTTAAAAGCTTGGCCTTCTTTATTAAGGGTTTTGACATAATTTTTCATTATGCCAAGCTTTATATGCAGTGGAGGAAGCAATATTTTGTAAGGAGGCACTAAAGGTTTAGCTATCACATTGTTTGATCCAATTCTAAATGCTTCTCGTGGAGGCCAAACCTTCTTCTTATAGTGCATACTATGTGCACGACTGTCCCAATAACATAGGAAACAGGGATGTTTCGTGTAGCCTGTTTGCATCACAAGTATAAGAAACACTACCTGAAAAGAAATTTAGCAGGGTATGTAAATTCAAAGTGTAATATTTCTAAAAACAAATTCAAAGTAATATTTCTTAAAACAATAAGAATATGAATAAGTACTGAAAAATCTTGTATGCCGATGCATTAAATCATTGTATTGGAACTAATTGGATATATGTACATCTTATTTGGAGTTTATTGAGTTATGTTTTATACCTTCTCAATTAGGATAAGTTCCTCATTAACCCAAAAGGATGCATTAACCTATATGGACACACTTCAACAAAAAATATAACTCAAAAATGGCTCATGATTTCCAGATTTGCATTCTTGTAAAATATAAGTTGACCATGCTAAAGAGAACTATGTTAGTTTTTAATTTTATGCTAAATCTATGCATAATAATGACATTTTCATGAGCCAGTATAATACCTAAAGCTTAAATACTTGATACGAAAGAAATTTGTTGCTTGAGTTGACCTTCGTCTCCTCCCCCCCCTTCCCCAACAGGCGACAGGAAGTCTGACGAAAGAAGGCTTATCTCACAGAGAAGCATGAATTCTATTTGTCTTCTTTATGATACCATGGAGATTGCCCAGAAGGCGCTGCGATAAGCTAATTGTCGTGAATGGAATCTCTCTCTCAAATTCACACAGTCCGCGGTATAAATGACAACGCCGTTCATCCCTCTAGAGCAGTGTCCCAAACCTACTCGCGTAGCCCTCACGTTGAACGAAAGTCGTTGCCGTAACGTATCGACTGCCAACGCGCCGCTGAGTTAACTTGGTCGCTGTCTCAAAGTGTTCCTAAGGCAAATCCGCCCCGCAGAGTCTGTGACTAGAAGAATACGCTCTGTTGCTCAACATAACTTGAAAAAGAAAAAGGAACATCCAAATAGTTAATGGAAGTTACTATCTGTTAGTGTCACCTCCAGTTAAGAGTGAGCTAACCAGAACTGCAGTCAGCAGCCCCGAACCCGTCGTCTTATCCCCCCTCTCCCCGAGAACTCGTGTTAACGCCACCCGAACCACCCCGTCTGGACCTGAGTAGTCGTCTCTCCAATCCATCACAATTAATGGTAATCTGTAAACCCAGTGTCCCTCTATTCTTAAATTACCTATTTAATTAACAGTGATTGATACTCCCATTGGGTCATTATAAATCTAGACGTTTAACGTCAGTGTTTAATATTTAATCCTTATTTACCTAAATGCCCGTTAATCTATTGCTACTAATTATTTTTTTTGTGTAAAGTTTATTTTTGTACGTGTGTTTATTTGTGGCTCCTCCTTTTTGACGAACCCTTGGCAAGACTTTAATTAAGAATCCCTTCGGCTAATTTATTCAACCTGTATTATGCACTCTTAGAATTTAACAATCACAAACCTCTCCCCAGTAACAAGTGGGACTTTTATAGTGTGAATCCTGGCCGTGGAACAACTCGCCTCTAACCAGCCTTCGCACGTTCAGTAGGAATTAAAGCATATATATATATATATATATATATATATATATATATATATATATATATATATATATATATATATATATATATATATATATATATATATATATGATCGTAGATTAAGTCATAGGGTCAATACCATCGACTTAAACAAAAGCGGTGTGTCCAGTTCAAGGACTAGAATAATTATTGGACCAGACTGTGAGCAATTCTACGACATATATAAAAGTGGTGTCAGCTTTAAGGGGTTAAATTTTTGAGGAAGCGAACTCATATAGCCTAAAACTTGACAACGTCCAAGGAAGCCCAAATAAACTAACGTAAATTTTAATAATTATAGTCTAGTCCCTGAAGGAATATAAATAATAACCATTAATAATCCTTTCCAGATAGCAAAAGCAGAGCTAGGAAAATATTCGTTATTTTGGGGGTTAGTTATTAGATTGTATTTGTTAGGAACAATCACAGCCTCTAATTCTCTTACCAGGTGCGTAAGTTCTTTCGTGAGTCACCAGTTGCGTCAGCAAGAGCAGCAATGGCTTCACAATCGTTCAAAGTTTTCGTCAAGCGAGGACAAGCTCTCGGTCTCACAGGACAGGAACTAAAAGAATTCGTCCAAAGCGAACAGCGAGAGGAAAGAGCACGTGAAATGGAAGTAAGAAAAGAAGCGTTAGAATTGGAAGAAAGGAGAACAAAAGAAGTGTTAGAAATGGAAGAAAGAAAATAAGTGTTGGAATTGGAAGAAAGGAAAAGAAAAGAAGAGTTAGAATTTGAAGAAAGAGAAAGGATTCGAAAACATGAAAGGGAATTAAGCAGAGACCAAGTTAAAGTCAGTTCTGTTGGATCCCGTGATCATCAACCCCAGGCCCCCGCTATGAAACTTCCCCAATATAAAGACGAAGAAGATTTGTGCTCATACGTAACACATTTTGAAAAGATCTTCGAGGTAAACGGATGGGCCATAGAATCCGAAGGAGTCAGTAGATTGTTCCCATTGCTCAGTCCGCGCTTAAGAGAAATTTTCATCTCGTTACCACATGAAGCTACAATAGACTATAGCACCTTGAAGGCCGAATTGCTATCCGCCTTCAACTTGAACCCTCAGTTCTACCACGCTAAGTTTAGATCGGCTAAAATCCAGCCCGGTCAAACTTACCGACATTTTGGATATATCCTAAAGCGAAACCTCCAGTTCTGGTTAGAATCCTCCAAAGTCGAATCGGAGTATGAGGTCCTGATTGACTTTATGTTAAAAGACCAGCTATTGTCCACCCTCCCCCAGGAGATTCGAGCATTCGTGCAAGACCGCCGAGCGTCTACCTTTCAAGAATGCCTCGAGGAAGCTGATCTCCATGCGACAAATCATCGCCTATACCCACAGGATACCCGGAAGAATAGTCCCCCGTCCCCGAAGAATAAATTTAGTCAATGGAAGTCCCAACAAAGGAAACCCATTCCATTGATAAAGACCACAGCCCCGTTCAGGCCAAAGAATAAGCCTTTTATAGCCCACGGAGACAGAAAACCCCCAGTCTTCAATACCCCCTATAATAACTAGCACCAGAATAAGCAGGTTATATGCTACTCCTGCGGTTTCCCCGGCCATTATAAGTCCCAATGTGTACAGAATTCCACCCTACGTCCCACCCAGAGCCAGAAAGTCCACCACGTAACCGCTACCCTTTCCCCGGAACAGCCGGCCGCGCTTACGTCATCCCCCTCGTCTCCATCCCCACAGGAATTTCAAGTGAACTTCCTGTTCAACAAGAGTACTCCCGGAGGACTAACTTTCGAAACCGTCTCGATCAATGGCTGTAAAGTGTCCACCCTCGTCAGAGACACAGGGTGCATATGCATTGTGGTGTCAGACAAATTGCTCCCTCCTGTCGACCCCCAACATAAGAAGTACGCAATTTTACACGACTTCTTGGGTCGAGAAAATAGATTCCCGGTAATCCGCTGCCATGTACAGTGTAAATATTTAATTGGTTGGGCCGACGTAGTAGCAGCCCCCATCAAATTTTGCTCGGTACTCATTGGCCAGAGCGCACTACTCTCCCCGAGTGAAGTGACTCAAGCTGTCGTCACTCGAGCGCAAGCTAGCCGCGAGGCCTCTTCCCCAACACGCCTTTTCACCACAGAGGCTCATTTAGAGGTTCCAACGAGTAATGCACAATTCCTCAGAGCTCAGCAGAGCTGCTCTTTACTTCAATCCCTTTGGGAAAAAGCCCGAAAGAACGAAGAGGTGATCGTTCGAAGAAACCGTCTCATAATGTACATCATTAACGACTCCCTTCTGTTTCGCCCCTCGCGAGATGGGGCTAACCCACCTTCCAAGGTCATGTGTATTCCGCACACACATGTAGACCAAATCCTGCGAGTAGCACATGAAAGTCCCATGGCTGGTCATTTCGGTCATAACAAGACTTCTCAGCGAGTATTTAAATACTTTTTTGGCCCGGTGTAGCCAAAGATATTGCAGAATTCTGTAAAACGTGCGATTTGTGCCAGAAAACCACTGCAAAAAGGCCGAATAGCCCCAGCTTTCCTGCAAAGAACTCCAGTCATTTCAGAGCCCTTCTCGAGAGTCGCCATCGACCCCATCGGACACATTCCCCCATCTCCCCTTCCGCCGACGGTCATACGCATGTACTAACATTGATAGACTGCGCTACCCGATTCCCAGACGCTGTCGAACTAAAAAGGATCGATAGTATCTCTTGCTCTGAAGCTCTTATTTCCATTTTTTCTATAGTAGGATTGCCCAAAGAAATCTTGCCAGATAGAGGCCGCCAGTTTACCTCTGAGCTCATGGAACACGTGAACACCCTGCTCCAAATCAAACCTATTTTTACCACGCCCTTCCATCCGAGCGCGAACGGCATGTGCAAAAAGTTCAATGCGACCTTGAAAAGCATCCTCAAGAAGCTTTGCATGGAACAACCCCAAGAATGGCACAGAAATTTGCCAGTTGCGTTATTCGCATGCCGCGAAATTCCCCATAGGACCATCGGATTTTCCCCGTTTGAGCTCCTGTACGGGAGAAATGTGCGGGGGCCCCTCAGTATTTTGAAGGAGTTATGGACAAATTCCCGTATGTGTCCAGAATTAAGGAAGACTTATTCCTTCGGCCTCGAACTAAGGGAAAGATTAAAAAGGTACCCTGACATAGCAGTCAAAAATTCCGAAATTAATATATTTTTGTTTTTTTTAATTTTATAGAGCCCATCTGGCAACTACCCACTTGGGCATAAGTCGCCGAAAAACACGACAGGCTAGAACTAGGCTACTTTAAAATAAAAATATGAAAACTTAACAATCGATATAAATTGGAAAAACTTAACAATCAGGAAGCAATCTCCGGCAGCGGGGAGAGGTCCCACTCACCCCGGTGCAGGAGAGTGCAACCTACAAACAAAACAATAACAAAAAAAGAACCTTAAATAAAGGGGAGAAGCCCGGCCTCCACCCAAAAGTCAACAAGTCCACAAGTCAATGTGCACGAATCTGTCCCGAGTACAAGGGACAGGCGGTAGCGACCCCACCCATCCCGGTACCGGGACAGGTATCGTGCGCGAAGATCACCCAGACTGGGACATTCGACAAGAATGTGCCGAACAGTCTGGGGGACGACGCAGTCGTTGCAATAGGGCGCAGGCGAGCGCTCCATCAAATAGCGATGCGTCACATGAGTGTGTCCGATTCGGAGACGACAGAAAGCAACCTGAAGCCGCCGCGGCATTGGGGGATAGGTCCATGGGAATAGTCGCGGCGCAATGGCACGCAACTTTAAGTTCCCCTTGATCGTCTCCCATCTTCTTTGCCAAGCAGTCCGAAGAGCTGCCCGTATTCCTGCCATGTAGTCGGTGTGAGGAAGAGCGAAACGCTGGTCCGGTCGCAGAGTCCTCGCGGATTCTTTGGCGCCCTCATAGGCGCGCTCATTTCCCGCAATTCCAACATGTCCAGGAACCCGGCAGAAGATAATCTCGACATCTGCCCGGCTCGCAAAAACCGTGGCGTCACGGATATCGCGAACCAGGGAATGCGGAGATTCCAATGCCCCGAGAGCACTCAGGGCGCTTTGTGAGTCGCTATAGATCACAATCCGGTCTCCGAACCGGGCACGTCGCGTAATTTCCCGTACCGAGTGGTGTATTGCCACCAGCTCGGCCGTGAAGACAGAAGCAGCGCCTGGTAGAGCCCCGCTGACTTCAAACAGAGGGGATACGGCGTGGATACCGACCCCCTCTTGGGACTTGGAGCCATCAGTATACACTGGCACGGTTCCCGCGTGACACGATGTGTGCTCCAAAAAAGTCAAACGCAATACTCATGGCGCAGTACAAGCTTTGGGAGCAGAGGCGTGGCGACAAAAAGCCAAATGTGGTACCCTCCAGGGTGGCGTCCTGGGCAGAACCAGGGGCGCCACCAGCCCGACAGCTATATCTACTTCTCGAAGGAGTTTCCTGGCCCTAAACCCAAAGGGCTTAGGGTATGACTGGCGTCTCTTGGCAGCATAGGCACCATCGAGATCAGCTGAGGATGCAGTGAGAGCTGTTGGCGACTGAGACAGACGCCGGGCTCGCGTGTACAGGCGAGCGATGCACAGCACGCGGCGCAGAGCAAGTGGCATCTCCCCATCATCGACCAACAGGCTATCAATGGGGGAAGTGCGGAAGGCACCGGTCGCAAGGCGAAGGCCGGTTTGGTAAATCGAATCCACCTTCCGCAATAAACGCTCAGCTGAGGATGCAAAAAACTCGCATCCGTAGTCGAGCTTCGAGCGAACAAAGGATCGATAAAAAAGTAAGGCAGTAGCCCTATCAGCGCCCCAAGCGCTGAACGTCACGGAGCGGAGAATGACCATGGTGCAGGTACAAGAGACCCTAAGGCTACGAATATGAGCCTCCCAGGTAAGGCGTCGGTCGAATACAAGACCATGGAAACGGTGCAACTCAACCACATCCAGGCGCACCCCATTAAGAAATAAATCTGGGTCGGGGTGAAGCCGTGGATGGCGGCAGAAGTGCACCACCTTAGTCTTGGCCAAAGAAAAGCGAAACCTGTGCGCTTCGGCATAGCGAGAGACGTGGTTCAATGCCTGTTGGAGTCGACGCTCCAGAGTTGCCATCTGGGCCGCGCCAAAGGAGATCGATAGGTCGTCCACGTAGAGCGTAGCGAGAACATCTTCCGGCAGCACCGAGGTGATGCCGTTGATGCTCACGGCAAAGAGTGTGACACTGAGCACACTTCCCTGCAAGACACCCTCTTCCTGCTACTTTAAGCAGGAGAGGGCTCCCCCCCACCCGTACGCGGAATCGACGATCTCGCAAAAATTCAGATATAAACATTGGGAGGCGTCCCCTCGCCCCCATCGTGTGGAGAGTCTCCATGATACCGTATCGCCATGCGGTATCATAGGCCTTCTCCAGATCGTAAAAGACCGTGGCGTAGTGCTGTCTATGCAGAAAAGCCTCGCAGACGGCATTTTCCAGTCGGAGCAGAGCATCCGACGTGGAGTGGAACTTGCGGAAGCTGCACTGTGCGGAAGACAGATGGCCTCTGCTGTCCAGGAAAAAGGCTAATCTAACATTTACCAATTTCTCCATCAACTTGCACACGCAAGAGGTTAGAGAGATTTGGAGGAAACCGGTCGGAGTATAAGGATCTCTTCTCGGTTTCCGAAAGGCGAGCACAGTAGCGATTCGCCAGGATACTGGGAGAAGGCCTTCCACCCAGATCCTGTCGAACAAATCTAACAGAAAGGCCATGCCTCGCTCACGCAGGTGTTGAAGTATGGGGTACGGAACATCGTCCCGGCCATGGGCGGTGTACGCGCACGAAGCGAGAGCGGCACGCAACTCACTCACAGTAAACTTGTCGTTGAAGGGTTCTCCGCATCTGGAGGCAAAGTCCAGCCGGCAGCCTTCCGCGACATCGCGACGTGCATTGAATGCTGGCGAAGCAGCATCCCGGCTAGAGAATGCGGAAAAAGCGGTCGCGAAGGATTCCGCCACGGACGCGGGGTCCGAGATTGCGGTCCCATTCTCCTGGAGAACGGGAGGGGGGTCCTGCGAGAACTTGCCCCGAATCCTTTTGACTCGCTTCCACACCTCAGCTAAAGGGGTGTTCCCGTTAAGTGAAGACACGTATGCCCGCCAAGAAGAGCGTCGGGCGTGCTTCGAAATATACCGGAACCTAGCCCTAGCCCGACGAAATTCAGCGACAGTGAAATCGTTCGGGCGGCGCTTATAGCGCATGTAGGCATAACGCTTCTGTTTGAGGGCCGTCTCACACTCACCTGACCACCATGGGAGTGTTTGGCGTGCAAAACGGCCAGACGTCCTTGGAATAGTAGTCATGCCCACGGCGATGAGGTTGCCGGAGAAAAACTCAACGGCCTCATCTACCGACCTAAACTCCTCGACTGAGTTTGAGAATTCAGTAATTTCCTGAAATGCAGGCCACCGAGCTCGCGCCAAGCACCACCGAGGTGGTCTCTCAGGCGGCAGATTGCCCTGAAAATGATATTTGAATGGGAAACTGATCACTACCATGGAGGTCATCGACCACCCCCCAATCAAAATCAGGCTGTGCATCCGAAGATCACAAAGATAGGTCAAGGCAAGAAATTGAAGCGGTTCTCGGAAAGTGATGCGTAAACTCATCCACATTTAGGACACCCATCTCAAGCTCTTACATCTAATCGACAAGGTCTTGTCCCCTGGGATTTATGGAGTAATCTCCCCAGAGAGAATGCCTGCCGTTCAGATCTCCAAGCAATTGATAGGGCCTCGGCAACCGTGCCACGACGCGGCAGAAGTCCCCCACGTCAAAGTCAGCTGACGGTGGAATGTACGCAGAAATGATAGTATACCTCCTATCCAGGTGCAGCTGCACAGCCACTGCCTGAAAAAAGGTATCTGAAGAGAAAGGAAGAACGGAGACATCATGCCGGGTGTTAACCGCGCATCCCCCAGCCCGGCCATCCCTCGGTAGTGGGGTCGCAAGACCCTTAGACCCCGGAAGGGCAGGCAGGGGGCACGCGCCTAGCATGGTCTCCTGCAAAAAAATAGCTAACGGGGAACGGGACGAGACGAGCCTCCGCAGCTCCTCCCAGTTGGCCCGGAGTCCATTGTAATTCCATTGAAGGCATATGCCCTCTAGGCCTAGCTCAGGGGAGACGCGGGGGCCCTTCTCGAATTGAAGACCCTGACGGGAATGGCCGTACGCTTCCCGGGGGCAGAACCCCGGGCGCTGTTGGCCGGACAAAGCACTGGAGGCGCTGTCGCCTTCCAGGAATTATTGGAGTAGTTTGGGCTCGCAATGCGAGTCTTTTCGTCCCTTCCCTTCGAACCTTAGGCGGCGGGCGTTGCGGCTTCGGAGGCTGGAAGCCTTCTTTTTGAGGAATGACCGTCTCCGACCCACTCGCTTCATCAAAAGGCGTGGCCGAAGGAGCTGAAGCTCCTTTGTTGCTGTACTCCTTTCGGGGGACAGCTTTAGGAACCCCAGAAGATGGCCTAGCGACCATCTTCAGGGGTGTTGCCTACTGTGAGTCTAACGACTCGGTGGAGGCGCGTGGCCGTTTCGCCTTACGGGAAACGGTTACGCTGGGGGAAGAGGGGAGCTCTGGTTTTAGCCGGGGCAGGGTATGAACCCTTTTTGCCGGCTTCGGAGGCTGGAAGCCTTCTTTTTGAGGAATGACCGTCTCCGACCCACTCGCTCCATCAAAAGGCGTGGCCGAAGGAGCTGAAGCTCCTTTGTTGCTGTACTCCTTTCGGGGGACAGCTTTAGGAACCCCAGAAGATGGCCTAGCGACCATCTTCAGGGGTGTTGCCTACTGTGAGTCTAACGACTCGGTGGAGGCGCGTGGCCCTTTCGCCTTACGGGAAACGGTTACGCTGGGGGAAGAGGGGAGCTCTGGTTTTAGCCGGGGCAGGGTATGAACCCTTTTTGCCGGCAGCTTTACCAGGGGAGCGCCCAGGTTGGGTAGAGCCCGCAGAAGGGCTCCGAATGGGCGCGGAAACAACCGTGCTCGTTGGCCTGGATGGGCCAGGAGCAGAGGGTGCCTTTATAACTATTGAGGCATATGACGTCCCAGACAGAGCCAGGCGCGCCAGGACCAGGTCCTTAGCCTCGCGGAATGAGAGTCAATCCTGGGCCTGAACTTCCAGGATTTCTTTCTCAAGGAAATATGCACCACATTGCTTTGAAGCAGCAGGGTGCGGCTCTCCGCAATTGACACACCCTGCCACACACGATTTGGACTTATCGTGTGCGACCTTGGAGCAATTTACACAGACTTCGGGTGACCCCGACTTTGCACGTCTACATGAGCGATTCGTATGGCCGAAGCGGTGACAGTAATAGCACTGCCGCGGCAGTGGCACGAATGCCTTCACGCGGTAGCGGTACCAACCAGCACGCACTGACTCAGGGAGCTTGTCACAGTCGAACGTGACGAAGAGTGTAGGGGGTGGGTTTCGAGGCCCCTCTGTGTTTTCTCATCACACGTTCGACCTTGACCGCCCCATGGTAGGCTAGCTCTAGGGTGATGTCCTCAATGGAGTAGTCATCGAGTTCCCTCGCATAAACTACTCCTTTCACAAAGTTCATGGTAGAGTGCGGCGTCACACTCACCATGGTGCCATGAAGTGTCCGAAGAGCACTTATCTTGGCCGCCTCGGCGGGATTCGCCGCATTCGCCAGAAGGCTCCCGTCCGAGAAACGGGTCACCTTCGGCTCTCTACCAATTGCACTAGCTAATCCTCTCCTCTGATGGATCATGTTGCCCTTGGACAACATGCTGCCATCAGTGGAGCGAATAATGAGGAAGCGTTTGAAGCCAGCGTGCTCGAAAAACGTCAGGTAACCTCTGAATGAGGGGCCCCGATGTCATCGAGGCTCAGCCCTGTGCACTTTTGGTCTTTGTCATGGTTAGGAGCTCCGTACCCAGGGGGGCAGAAGGGCCGGATGTGCCGATCTTGGCTTGGTCGCTTGCCAGAGTGGCAGCAGACCCATCCGTCCCCGCAGCCCCCGTGAATGAAGAGGAGCCCCGAGTCTTCTGAGTCTTTTTCGTCCTTTTAGTCCTTTTCTTTTTGGGAGAGGAGGGCGGGGAATGAACCCGCTTCTCACCTCCACCGGTAGAAGCCCCTAGGCCATATGGACCGGCCTCAGCCAGGTCCTTCTCCGAAATGGAGAAGGTCCTGGTGGTCGCAGGGGTATTATCCGGAGGAGATCCCTCCCCTCCATGTACTGCCTCAGAATTCCCAGCCGTTTGAGGAGGACCTTGCATAGGGGCGGATTCGGGTTCGGTGCTTGGCGCCGAGCTCGGATTTCTCCCCATGGAAAGCCATACCGTCTGAGGCTGAATTTCCTCAAGGACCATGTCTATCTCAGGAGGGGCCTCCAGTTGGCCATCCCCTCCTAAGACATCGCAGGTCCTGTTGGCTGTATTGTCACTAGTCTTGTGTGGGGAGGCACAGGCCTTGACCCCGGCAAGGCTCAATATTCTTGCCAGCAGGTCTTTTGAGGGAAGCGACCGAAGGGGCCACGTTCCTTCTACCCCCTAAGGGGGTTTGCCCTACCGAGCCGCTTCGATGGGGAGCGGCTGGCTAAGGGCTGCCTGCTGGCTTTCTTGGCAGTCCTCTTGGAAAGAAAAGAGGGGGCTGCTGCTGGAAAAAGGGAGGTGGCCGAAAGCACCTCAGAGAAGGGGGTGAGGGGGGATTCCCCTACACCCGTAAGCGAAGGACAGGAGTTATCCTCCTCTCCGGTTGAAGAGATATGGAAGGTCCCCTGCGCAAGCACAGGGGGGGGGAACCTCCATTTTTTCCGTGGAGCTGCCCGAGAGTGGCTTCGTCGTTTCTATAGGGGGAGTAAGAGGTTTTTTTTGGTTGGACTCATCATTGGGCATGGTACCCTCTTTTTATTACGGGATGCAACCGCTCATCACCTCTCGCAGTTGCCCGCACTGCAAGAGGTGCTTACAGGCCCGGCAGATCCAGGTTGTATGAAAAGTGACGAAGTAGGGGAGAAATACAGGCTATCTGAAGGAAGGATGAGTGGCTAAGCTAGGGCCGGACGGAGCGCTGGATCCCCTCAGCGCCCCTTACGGGGTCCGAAATTAATATGGAAAAGTATCGGACATACTTTGATCTAAAGGCCAAACACAGGAAACTGAAGCCCGGAGATGAAGTTCTACTCTTACTCCCCTCGGACTCCCATAAACTTCTCTCCCAATGGAAAGGCCCCTACCCCGTTCAGAAAACCCACGGATCGGTCGATTACGTTATACAGACACCTGCAGGTGATAAGTTATATCACATAAACATGCTAAAAAAGTATCATAGACGGGCCTGTATAAACAATATAGTCGCCTTCGACGAAGAAAGGGTAATTGACGCCGTCCACCCAAACAACCCCCTAAATATTGTTAATTCGATTTGCGTAGAGTCAAGTGAAGATTGTCCCCTCCCCGTCCTCCCATCCAAGCTGCCCCCCATAAAAGAACCTTTCCCCGAGTTGGATGTAAACTCCGACCTCACCCCTGCCTAAAGGAACCAAATGATTGCGCTTTTGGAAGAATTTAGTGACGTAATTTCTGAGTCACCAGAATGCTCGACTCAGTTCGAACATGATATCGCCCTCACTACGCTCGAACCTGTGCGATTTAAGCCCTATCCCGTACCGGTGCACCTGAGAGACGCTTTCAATGAGGAAGTCGACAATCCTTTGCCATTAGGGATTATCGAGCCATCTACGTCCGACTACTGTTCCCCAATAGTCATGGTCCGCAAGCCAGACCAGTCCTTTAGGATGTGCGTCGATTTTCGAAGCTAAACACCGTCCCAGTGTTCGACGCCGAGCCTCTCCCCCTAATTGACGAAAATTCACATCTCTTCGAAGGAGCCGCCTACATCACTGAGATAGACCTATGTAAGGCCTATTATCAGATCCCCCTAAAGGCATCAGCGAGGAAACTAACAGCCTTTCCTACAGACAAAGGTTTAATGGAATTCACTCGTCTTCCTTTTGGCCTAGTCACGGCCTGCAGTAGCTACAACCGCATAATGCGCCGTGTAATAGACGGTTTAAAAAACGTTTCTTTTTATTTTGATAACGTGTATGTGGCTACACGTTCATGGAACGACCATATCTTGTCCCTCCGACCGCTTTTAGAACGCTTAAAGCATGATGGCTTAACGATTAAACCTTCAAAATGCCATTTTTCTTATAAATCCATAGAATACCTTGGATTTAAAATAGGCGAAAGTCATCTGGCCCCCACAGAAAGAGAAGGTAAAAGCTATTGTAAATATGCCCCTACCGTGCACCAAGAAGCAATTACGGTCTTTCATCGGTGCCGCTTCGTTTTACCGCCGCTTCGTACCCCAATTCGCTTCTGTAGCAGCTCATCTAAACGATCTGCTGAAAAAGAAACTCCCGGACCCCCTCCAGTGGAACCCCGACGCCGAAGCACACTTTGAAGAGCTCAAAGAGAAGCTAGTCTCCGCCCCGATCATAAAACTTCTGAACCCTCAAAAAAAATTCATCGTAAGGACAGATGCCTCCCAACTGGGTATTGGCTGCGTATTACTCCAATACGACGAGGACAAAGAACCCGCTCTTATAAGCTATGCGAGTCGCCGACTGACGGCTCGCGAAAGGGCGTACGCTACGTAGAACTGGAAGCTCTAGCGATTGTTTGGGGGATAACAGAATTTAGAATGTATCTGGTAGGTCGTCCATTCCTCATAGAGACTGATCATAGACCGTTAGCCTACTTAAAAACTTATAAAAACCGAAACGGCAGGCAAATGCGCTGGTCATTATTGCTAGCGGAGTACCGTTATGAAATCAGGTATCTAAAAGGGTATGACAATGTACTCGCAGATAGCCTTTCGAGAAACCCAATTTCAGATAGCGATTAATAGTCAATTATTTTTTTTTAGGTGTGTATCTCTTTGTATAAATAATTATTTCTTGCCTGCACTCTGTATGTGTTTTGTTTTGTTTTGTATATGTAAATTAGAGAAACAGACGTAGCAGTAGTATTTTGTAGCCATTGGATACTAAGGTAAATTCCTAACGGTTTTGATCAAATTACTGACTCAATTGTTCGAGTTGAGGAAGATAATTACAAATTCCCCAGGTGAAGTTAATTTTCACATTATTCCTTATTTCATGGCGGAATAATGTTCCTCGAAATAGCTAGGCGTGTGAGGGTATGGAACGTACATACTCGCATGCCGCCAGACGATCGTGGGAACGAAAGAAATTTGTCGCTTGAGTTGACCTTTGTCTCCTCTCTCTCCCCCCCACCCTTCCCCAACAGGCGACAGGAAGTCTGACGAAAGAAGGCCTATCTCACAGAGAAGCATAAATTCTATTTGCCTTCTTTATGATACCATGGAGATTGCCCAGAAGGCGCTGCGATAAGCTAATTCTCGTGTTTGGAATCTCTCTCTCGATTTCACACAGTCCGCGGTATAAATGATAACGCCGTTCATCCCTCTAGAGCAGTGTCCCAAACCTACTCGCGTAGCCCTCACGTTGAACGAGAGTCGTTGCCGTAACGTATCGACTGCCAACGCGCTGCTGAGTTAACTTGGTCGCTGTCTCAAAGTGTTCCTGAGGCAAATCTCGCCCCGCAGAGTGTGTGACTAGAAGAATACGCTCTGTTGCTCAACGTAACTTGAGAAAGAAAAAGGAACATCCAAATAGTTAATGGAAGTTACTATTTGTTAGTGTCACCTCCAGTTAGGAGTGAGCTAACCGGAACTGCAGTCAGCAGCCTCGAACCCGTCGTCTTATCCCCCCTCTCCCCGAGAACTCGTGTTAACGCCACCCGAACCACCCCGTCTGGACCTGAGTAGTCGTCTCTCCAATCCATCACAATTAATGGTAATCTGTAAACCCAGTGTCCCTCTATTCTTAAATTACCTATTTAATTAACAGTGATTGATACTCCCATTGAATCATTATAAATCTAGACGCTTAACGTCAGTGTTTAATATTTAATCCTTATTTACCTAAATGCCCGTTAATCTATTGCTACTAATTATTTTTTTTGTGTAAAGTTTATTTTTGTACGTGTGTTTATTTGTGGCTCCTCCTTTTTGACGAACCCTTGGCAAGACTTTAATTAAGAATCCCTTCGGCTAGTTTATTCAATCACAAACTTCGCCCCAGTAACAAGTGGGACTTTTATAGTGTGAATCCTGGCCGTGGCCCAACTCGCCTCTAACCAACCTTCGCACGTTCAGTAGGAATTAAAGCCTATATATATATATATATATATATATATATATATATATATATATATATATATATATATATATATATATATATATATATATATATATATATATATATGATCGTAGATTGAGTCATAGGGTCAATACCATCGACTTAAACAAAAGCGGTGTGTCCAGATCAAGGACTAGAATAATTATTGGACCAGACTGTGAGCAATTCGACGACAGCTTGGCCTTCTTTATTAAGGGTTTTGGCATAATTTTTCATTATGCCAAGCTTTATGTGCAGTGGGGAAGCAATATTTTGTGAGGAGGCACTAAAGGTTTAGCTATCACATTGTTTGATCCAATTCTAAATGCTTCCCGTGGAGGCCAAACTTTCTTCTCAAAGTGCATACTATCTGCACGACTGTCCCATAAACATAGGAAACAGGGATGTTTCGTGTAGCCTGTTTGTATCCCAAGTATAAGAGACACTACCTGAAAAGAAATTTAGCAGGGTATGTAAATTTAAAGTGTAATATTTCTAAAAACAAATTCAAAGTAATATTTCTTAAAACAATAAGAATATGAATAAGTACTGAAAAATCTTGTATGCCGATGCATTAAATCATTGTATTGGAACTAATTGGATATATGTACATCTTATTTGGAGTTTATTGAGTTATGTTTTATACCTTCTCAATTAACCCAAAAGGATGCATTAACCTATAGGGACACACTTCAACAAAAAATATAACTAAAAAATGGCTCATGATTTCCAGATTTGCATTCTTGTAAAATATAAGTTGACCATGCTAAAGAGAACTATGTTAGTTTTTAATTTTATGCTAAATCTATGCATAATAATGCATAGATTTACAAAAAGCTTAAATACTTGATACAATTCTCACCTTTAAGATTTGTCATGCAAAAATAGCAGTCCGTAGTGTGGTCCTTGCCATCTCTCCACAACTTGGGAACAACACCAAAAGAGAGAGACTTCTGTTCGCCCTGACTCCAGCGTCTTAAACTTATGTAACATCCCTTGCAGCAGATATGTGGTGCAAAACTTTTATCTTGATCTCTTAGCCTTACTGCAAAATATGCATGATACAAAGATTTAATTACAGGAGGGATTGTACATTACTGCTCAGAAAAAGTCACTTTGCCGCAAACATACCAAAATCTGTCGGAGCTATTCTTACATTTCTTGTTCATTTTTAACTCAACCACTATTATTATTATTATTATAATGCTAAGAATTTCTAACCTGCAAAAATATAAACTTATTAACATAATTACTTAAAATGTACATAAAATTTACTGCGAATACAGTAGTGCAAAAACTATTGAAATTTTTATGTAATACAGGAAATGTATAAACTATAAAATTATTATCACCCCCTGTATCGCAAAAACTGGACCTGATAGAAAAAAACGGATGCCAGATTCGGATTTAGGAGGTAAATTTTATCACGAGACACTACAGAAAACCGAAGGTATATTTTTGACGCAGACCAGTGTTATTAATACATTTGAAGAACGTCCTATTTTAGATTTTTTACCGGGAGTGGCTTACAATTTGTCTTTTTAATAGTTCATAACTTTTAACACATATTTTGATTAGGTAGTTAATAGAATATTTTTTTATTTCATTTCAATTTTTAGAAGTTTGTAAATCGTATATGCTAACATTATTCAATATTTTTTTATAATATACAACTTGACTTTTATTTTTTATAAGTTTTGAAAAACATTTCAATAAATTTTTGTAACTTACAACTATACTTTTTATTTTTTATAAATTGTACATTTTGTATTTTTTTTATTTTTTACAAGTTTGTAACTCATATATGTATAAAGCATTATTCTAATAATTTTTTGCACCATACAACTTATCCTTTAGAAATATATAAGTTTTTATAATAAATGTACAAACATGTTAACTATAATTATAATAAAGCATATTTTTAATGAGATTTTAATAATTTATTCCATAATCTCTGTATATTTTGGTCAATTCTTTAAAACTGTGGGCCTTTTTCCTCGGGGTTTTTTTCCGGGGGCTTTTGACTTCGGGGGCTTTTTCCTCCTTTTTTTTTCCTAGATCCAGCAAAATCGTAATAGAAATTGTGTAACTTTTGAAATGATGATCAAAACAAATATATTCGAGGGGATAGGCCCATACTTTCCAACATCACCACAGGCAAGGCTGCTACGATACCAGACCTAACACTAAGAAACCATAACATGTCTGCTTCTTCATGCAGCCCCTTCAACTTTGCAAGTAGTGACCATGTTGAAACTCAAATGATCCTCGATCAGAACCCGATACAAGTGCAAGTAGCGGAGAGGAATAATTACAACAGAGCAAAATGGAACAAGTACAAAGGGGAACTTTTTCTCAAGCAATCTAATGGATGCTAACCGAAAAAAGAGCTCATAAAAACAGCTATCATCGCTGTAGGAGCTTGCAATTATGTCAGCTGCTACAATTGTAGCAGTTTACATCTTTGCAAGCTCCTACACAGGTACAAGGAGGAACTCATAAACTTTATCTCAGGCAATCTGGGATAAAGCTATGGTCGTGGTGGAAAACAACATCTCGAGAACGTAAAACATCACATTTCCCCCACCGCCAATGGTCAAAGGAGATGAGGGATACGAACAAACAGATAAGATACGATCAAATCTCTATTCGCGGACATAGCCGTACAAGATACAAGGCGCTAAACAGAAATAAGGATGATATGAGGCATCTCATAGAACAACACAGTAATATATGAGATAGCCTCATCCCCAAAAAATATCAAGAAAGAAACCCTAAAGAAAATAGAAGATTAAACAATAGGATGAGACGAAGACCTCTTAAGGAGAAAAATTCTTTAAAAAACTAGCAGGAATAAATTCAAGATAGTCAAACAATAGAAGAAATGTTTAGTCGCATTTGAAGTCAGTGTTATGAATCAATCCTAATGATAACGTGGACTTACCCAGAACTCGACAACTTGGTCGATGGAAATCTGGGCAAGCATACTAAAAATTTCCCCGGCAAAGCATAATAAAATTTTCCCAGCATCAATTGCACTAGTCTGCATGATTTTTTTTATTGACTGTATGACATCTTTTTCAAAATATATATGAAAAATGGTGATTTACTTTGTTTTTTATTCATCTCTATCACAGCACGTTGTCGAGTTATACGGAGACGTTATCTGTCTCTTTTTGTATAGCATAAGTAAATATTTATATATATATATATATATATATATATATATATATATATATATATATATATATATATATATATATATATATATATATATATATATATTATAATATATATATAATTGTGATAGAACGGTCTGAGGCTGCCATGATTCAGCCCCTATAACATGTCGAAACGCATGCTACCCACGTGCATCCTGCGAGAGAGGGTAGAAGGCGCCTTATCGCCCACCATTCCTAAGTTTAATCAAGGAGGTTCAATCCCCCGTTTGCCTCCATGCGTTGATCTTGCCAGATTGAATTAAGCTTATGGGAAGATAAGATATTTTCCCATGCGCCACCGGTACATTCCATCGAAGTCTTCTCCTCTCCCCCCCCCCCATTGTCCCTTACGCCGAGGGGCTGGCTTCGGCTATTTATGCGATAGCATTTCACATTTGAACCAGATCCCGATTAACTTCGCGAGGCATCGCGCCGATCCGGTCTCCCTTGTGCACCTAGGAACTGTACCCCGAGAAACCCCTTATTGTCCAGAAAAGGACAATCTTCTTTGAGTGCCAAGGTACGTGCTCCTCGAGACGCCAAGTCAACAGGGTCCCCCTGTTGTTCAGAAAGAGAACAACTTTAGAACAGTTATTGTTCTTCGAGCCCGTTCGACAAGAAACGGTTCTCGCTCCCCTGATATCACGTCAGTGGTAATTTAATTCCCCCCTTTTTATCGTTCTTCAAGGATCGCTCTTACTTCCGAGCCCACTTGGCTCTCACTCCTCGAAGTCAGTCCTCCCCCCTCGCTAAGGACAACCCCCCCCAAAGAACCCCTTCTCCTGGAAAATAAATCGCCAGTTGGACCGAAGATTCCTTCCCATCGCCTTCTTCTGCCACGACAAACTTATAATTACGTAAGCTACGCATTACATTTAACTATTTAACTTTGTGTCAACGCAACTCTGGCCTTTAAACGGATACCGTTAGGGGCGCGGCGATTTGCCATCCTGGCCGCCGTGCTGACGGGACTCAGCACCCCGTCCGACCCCAGCTTAGCCTCTCCTCCTTCCTTCAAAACACTTATTTCCTCGTTTTTCATACCTCTCCCACAACTTTCTCTGGTCAGCCTCTAATTTCACAGGGTAGATGCTGATCTTCTTCTCAAGCCAACCGTTCCGGATCGGGGCTGAGGGGGGAGGGGGCAACGTTCCCTAACCCCTGAGATGCGGTTTGAAATGGTTTTTTTTTAACAACTTGCTTCATCCCCACCCATACCTTCCTCACATCCCTTTTCCTCTCCTCTTCATAATCTATCCTTTTACGCTGCGTTCAAGGTGGAGCCGCCATGCCGATGGACTGCCAGGCCACCAGGCGGGAGGGGTGGTCCAAAATGGCGGCGCCTGGCTATGCCAGGCCTGTAACACCTCTTGCAGTGCGGGCAACTGCAAGAGGTGATGAGCTATTGTGTCCCGTGGCACAAACAGGGTCGCCATGCCCATGGATGAATTTATTAAACACCATACCCCTTTAACTCCCCCTAAAACAGCGACGGAGCTGCCATCATCAGCTTTAGCAAAAAAATAGAGGTGTCCGCCCCCTGGGCTTGCGCAGAGGACCCTCCATATTTCTCTAACCGGAGAGGAGGCTTACTCCTCTCCTTCGCCTACGGGTGCAGGGGACTCCCCCTCATCCCCTTCTCTGGAGGTGCTTTCGGGCACCTCCCTTTTTCCAGCGGCAGTCCGCTCTTTTCTTTCCAAGGGGAATGCCAAGAAAGCCAGCAGGCAGCCCTTAGCCAGCCGCTCACATCGAAGCGACTCGGTAGGGCAAACCCCCTTAGAGGGGAGAGGGAAGCCAGGCCCCTTCGGTCGCTTCCCTCAAAAGACCTGCTGGCAAGGATATTAAACCTTGCCGGGGTTAAGGCCTGTCCCTCCCCACAAAAGACTCATGACGCGTCCAAGAGGACCTGCGCAGTCCTGGAAGGGGATGGCCAACTAGAGGCCCCTCCTGCAATAGACATGGTCCTTGAGGAGACCCAGCCTCAGACGGTAGGGCCTTGCATGGGGGAGAATCCGGGCTCGGCGCCAAGCACCGAACCCAAATCCGCCCCTATGCAAGGTCCCCCGCAAACGGCTGAGGGCTCCGAGGCAGTACAAGGAGGGTAGGGATCTCCTCCTACAGGTGCTCCTACGACTACCAGGACCTTCTCCATTTCGGAAATGGCCCTGGCTGAGGCCGGCCCATCTGGCATGGGGGCTTCTGCCGGCGGAGGTGAGAAGCGGGTTCATTCCCCGCCCTCCTCTCCAAAAAAGAAAATGACTAAAAAGACAAAGAAGACTCAGGGCTCCTCTCCATCCGCGGGGGCTCCCGGGGACGGATGGGTCTCCTGCCACTTTAGCAAGCCACTAAGCCAAGACCGGCACATCCGGCCCCTCTGCACTCCCCGGTTGCGGAGCTTCTGACTAGGACCAAAAGTGCACAGGGCGGAGCCTCGATGACATCGGGGCCCCTGATTCAGAGGTTATCTTGCGTTTTCAAGCCCGCTGGCTTCAGACGCTTCCTCGTTATTCGCTCCACTGATGGCAGCATGTTGGCCAAGGGCAACATGATCCATCAGAGGAGAGGATTAGCTGGTGTAATTGGTAGAGAGCAGAAGGTGACCCGTTTCTCGGGCGGGAACCTTCTGGCGAATGCGGCGAATCCCGCCAAGGCGGCCAAGATGAGTGCTCTTTGGATACTTCATGGCACCCCGGTGAGTGTGACGCCGCACTTTACCATGAACTTTGTGAAAGGAGTAGTTTATGCGAGGGAACTCGTTGACTACTCCATAGAGGAAATCACTTTAGAGCTGGCCGACCATGGGGCGGTCAAGTTCAAACGTGTAATGTGAAAACAGGGAGGGGCCTCGAGACCCACCCCTACACTCTTCGTCACGTTCGACTGTGACAAGCTCCCTGAGTCGGTGCGTGCCGGTTGGTACAGCTACCGCGTGAAGGCATTCGTGCCACTTCCGTGGCGGTGCTATTACTGTCACCACTTCGGCCATACGAATCGCTCATGTAGACGTGCAAAGTCGGGGTCACCCGAAGTTTGTGTGAATTGCATGTCTCCTTCAGAAAGAACTCCTGGCCATTCAGGCCTAGGATCAACTCTCATTCCGCGAGGCTAAGGACTTGGTCCTGGCGCGCCCGGCTCTGCCTGGGACGTTATATGCCTCACTAGTTAGAAAGACACCCTCTGATCCTGGCCCATCCAGGCCAACAAGCACGGTTGTTTCCGCGCCCATTCAAAGCCCTTCTGCAGGCTCTACTCAACCCGCGCGCTCCCCTAGTAAAGCTGGCGGCCAAAATGGTTCACACCCAGCCCCGGCTAAAACCAGGGCTCCCCCCTCTTCCCCCAGCGTGACCGTTTCCCTTAAGGCGAAACAGCCACGCGCCTTCACCGAGTCGTTAGACTCACAGGAGGCAACACCCCTGAAGATGGTCGCTAGGCCATCTTCCGGGGTTCCTAAAACTGTCCCCCGAAAGGAGGACAGCAACAAAGGAGCTTCGGCTCCTTCGATCACGCCTAGTGGTGGAGCGAGTGGTTCGGAGACGGTGTTCCTCGAAAAGAGGGCCTCCCGCCTCCGAAGCCGTAACGCCCGCCTAAGGTTTTGAGGTGGAGGCAGAAAAAGACACACATGGCGAGCCCAACCTCTCCCAATAAGTCCCCGAAGGCGACAGCGCCTTCAGCGCTTTATCCGGCTAACAGCGCCTGGGGTACTGCCCCCGGGAAGCGTACGGCCATTCACGTGAGGTTCTTCTGTTCGAGGAGGGCCCCCGCGTCTCCTTTGAGCTAGGCCTGGAGGGCATATTCCTTCAATGGAATTGCCGTGGACTCCGTTCTAACTGGGAGGAGCTGCGGAGGCTCGTCTCTTAGCTATCTTTTTGCAGGAGACCTTGCTAGGCGCGTGCCCCCTGCCCGCCCTGCTGGGGTATAAGAGTCTTGCGACCCCATCACCACGCGATGGCCGGGCTGGGGAAAGCGCAGTTTACACCAGGCATGATATCTCCGTTCTTCCTTTCTCTTTACATACCTCTTTTCAGGCAGTAGCTGTGCAGCTCCCCCTGGATAGGAGGTATACTATCATTTCTGCGTACATTCCACCGTCAGCTGACTTTGACGCGGGAGACTTCCGCCGCGTCACGGTTGCCGAGGCTCTTTCTCTTGCTTGGAGATCTAAACGGCAGGCATTTTCTCTCGGGAGATTACTCCATAAATCCCAGGGGGACAAGTTCTTGCCGATCTGATCGAAGAGCTTGAGATAGGTGTCCTAAACGTGGATGAGTTTACGCATCACTCTCCGAGAACCGTTTTATTTTTTTGCCTTGATCTATCTTTGTGATCTTCGGATGCAGAGCCTGATTTTGATTGGGGATGTGGTCAATGACCTCCATGGTAGTGATCACTTTCCCATTTTAATATCATCTTCAGGGCAACTGCCGCCTGAGAGCCCACCTCGGTGGTGCTTAGCGCGAGCGCGGTGGCCTGCATTTCAGGAAATGACTGAATTCTCTAGATTGAGAATTCAATCTCAGTCGAGGAGTTTAGGTCGGTAGATGAGGCTATTGAGGTCTTCTTCGGCAACTTCATCGCCATAGGCCTGACTACTATTTCTAGGACGTCTGGCCGTTTTGCACGCCAACCACTCCCATGGCGGTCCCCGAGTGTGAGACGGCCCTCAAACAGAAGCGTTATGCCTACATGCGCTATAAGCGCTCCTCGAATGATTTCACTGTCGCTGAATTTCGTCGGGCTAGGGCTAGGTTCCGGTATATTTCGAAGCACGCCAGCTGCCCTTCTTGGCGGGCATACGTGTCTTCATTTAACGGTAAGACCCCTTTAGCAGAGGTGTGGAAGCGAGTCAAAAGGATTGGGGCGAGGGGACGCCTCCCAATGTTTTTATCTGAATCTTTGCGAGATCGTCGATTCCGCGTACGGGTGGGGGGAGCCCTCTCCGGCCCAAAGGAGCAGGAAGAGTGTGTCCCGCAGGCAAGTGTCCTCAGTGTCACACTCTTTGCCCTGAGCATCCACGGCATCACCTCGGTGCTGCCGAAAGATGTTCTCGCTACGCTCTAAGTGGATGACCTTTCAATCTCTTTTGGCGCGGCCCAGATGCCAACTCTGGAGCGTCGACTCCAACAGGCATTGAACCACGTCTCTCGCTATGCCGAAGCGCACAGGTTTCGGTTTTCTTTGGCCAAGACTAAGGTGGTGCACTTCTGCCGCCATCCACGGCTTCACCCCGACCCAGATTTTTTTCTTAATGGGGTGCGCCTGGATGTGGTGGAATCGCACCGTTTCCTTGGTCTTGTATTCGACCGACGCCTCACCTGGGAGGCTCATATTCGCAGCCTTAGGGTCTCTTGTACTCGCGCCATGGACATTCTCTGTTCCGTGACGTTCAGCGCTTGGGGCGCTGATAGGGCTACTGCCTTACTTTTTTATCGATCCTTTGTTCGCTCGAAGCTCGACTACGGATGCGAGTTTTATGCATCCGCAGCTGAGCGTTTATTGCGGAAGGTGGATTCGATCCACCACACCGGCCTTCGCCTTGCGACCGGTGCCTTCCGCACTTCCCCAATTGAGAGCCTGTTGGTCGATGCTGGGGAGATGCCACTTGCTCTGCGCCGCGTGCAATGCATTACTTACCTGTACGCGCGAGCCCGGCACCTCCTTCTGTCGCCAACAGCTCTAACTGCATCCGCAACTTATCTCGATGGTGCCTATGCCGCCGAGAGACGCCAGTCATCCTCTAAGCCCTTTGGGTTTAGGGCCAGGAAACTCCTTCGAGAGGTAGATATAGCTCTCGGGCTGGTGGCGCCCCTGGTTCTGCCCCGGACGCGACCCTGGAGGGTACCACATTTGGCTATTTGTCGTCACGCCTCTGCTCCCAAAGCTTGTACTGCGCCGGGAGTATTGCGTTCGACCTTTTTGGAGCACACATCGTGTCACGCTGGAACCGTGCTAGTGTATACGGATGGCTCCAAGTCCCAAGAGGGGGTTGGCTTCCACGACCTATCCCCTCTGTTTGAAGTCAGCGGGGCTCTACCAGGCGCTGCGTCTGTCTTTACGGCTGAGCTGGTGGCAATACACCATGCGGTACGGGAGATTACGCGACGTGCTCGGTTCGGAGACCGGATTGTGATCTATAGCGACTCACAATGTGCCCTGAGTGCTCTCGGGGCATTGGAATCTCCGCATCCCCTGGTTCGCGATATCCGTGACGCCACGGTTTTGGCGACCCGGGTGGATGTCGAGATTATCTTCTTGGGTTCTTGGACATGTAGGAATTGCGGGGAATGAGCGCACCGATAAGGGCGCCAAAGAGTCAGTGAGGACTCTGCGACCGGGCCAGCATTTCGCTCTTCCTCACACCAATTACGTGACAGGAATACGGGCAGCTCTTCGAACTGCTTTGCAAAGAAGATGGGAGACGGTCGAAGGGAACTTAAAGTTGCGTACCATTGCGCCGCGACTGTTGCCAGGGACCTATCCCCCAATGCCGCGGCGGCTTCAGGTTGCTTTCTGTCGTCTGTGAATCGGGCACACTCGTGTGACGCATCGCTATTTGATGGAGCGCTCGCCTGCGCCCTATTGCAACGACTGCGTCGTCCCCCAGACTGTTCGGCACATTCTTGTCGAATGTCCCAGCCTGGGTGATCTTCACGCACGACACCTGTCCCGGTACCGGGATGGGCGGGGTCGCTACCGCCTGTCCCTTGTACTCGGGATGAGTGCGTGCACATCGACTGGTGGACTTGTTGACTTTGGGGAGGAAGCCGGCCTTCTCCCTATTATTTAAGCAGGGTTTGTTTGTTTTTTGTTTTGTTTTTTTTTTTTCATTTGTTTTGTTTTGTTTTTTTCATTTGTTTTGTTTGTTTTTTCCTTTAGGTTGCACGCTCCTGCGCCGGGGGGACCTCCCCCGACGCAGGAGCTTGCTTCCTTTCCCCCATTTGGGGTGTTTATTTTTTGTTTCTTTAATTTTATTTTAAAGTAGCCTAGAACTAGGCCAGTTTTAATAAGGCGACTAATGCTCATTTAGGCAGTCGCCAGATGAGCTCCTAAAATAAAAAAAAAATAAATGTTTCGAATTTCTGTACAGTCCATACGATCGCTAGAGCTTTAAGTTCTATGACCACATAGTTCCTTTCGCGTGACAAGAGCTTCTGGCTAGCGTACGCAATGGGGTGACTGTTGCCGTCTTCTTCATACTGGAGCAAGACGCAACCAATGCCTTCATTACAAGCGCCCGTTCGTATCCTAAAAGGTTTGTTCGTATTTGGTAGTCTTAGTATGGGAGCTGATGTTAGTCTTACCTTCAGCTGATTGAAGTGGGCGGTCGCTTTGGGGTTCCATGCGAGGGGGTTCGGGGAACGTTTTCTTAGTAGGGAGCTAAGCGGGGACGCTAAGGCAGCGAAATTCGGGACAAAACGTTGGTAAAAGGATGTCGCCTCGAGAAAAGAGCGTTATTGCTCTTTATACGCGAGAGGGGCATGTCGGCGATGACCTTTACATTTTCTTTCTGAGGGGCTATTTGATTTTTCCAATGTGGAAACCGAGGTACTTAATAGTGCTATAGGCAAAATGGCACTTGCTAGGGCCTATAGTGAGGCCGTTTTCACGAAGCCTATTGAGGAGCGATTGTAGGGAGGTAAGATGCTGGTCCCATGTACTGGTGGCCACGTAAACGTACATTACAGTATCCTGCGCATCATTCGATTATAGTTACTACAGGTAGTAACTAAACCAAAAGGTAGACGCTTAAACTGTATAAGGCCTTTTTCTGTGGGAAATGCTGTGTATTTCTGGGCACTAACCTTAAGGGGGATTGGATAGTAGGCCTTACACAAGTCTATCTCTGAAATGAACTTGGCCTCACAGGATCCTCCAGCCCCGAAGGCAGATTGTAACCAGTATGTATCCGTATGTTACACTCGGTGGTAGACCACAGAGGAACCGCGCCTAGCTAACTATAAACCTTAGATTGCTCACTTTTGTGATAGTTTGTACGGTGATTCTTAAGCGTTCCTCTACGGTGCAACTCTGACGCCGCCCCTGATGCTCCCGCGTATTGACAATGGCATACCAGCTGAAGCCGAACCCATAGCCTGATTCTATCTCTGGGAAAGACCCTCGTTTATATGGCAAAGGTCCCCAAAGAAAAAAAAGGAAACAAAAGACAAATAAGGGTCTCATCCTTCCCGGAGGAGTTCCAAAGAGACGAGGGTGTTCTTTTTCATAAAGGCGAATGACCAGGCTGAGGAAGGTCTATCGTCTCGTGGCACCCTTGGATGACCACATCGAGAAATACGAAGTGGCCTTGCTCCTCCAAAGTGTCGTTTGACTTGGAAGTGGTAAATTCCACGGTGGTATTTGACCTACCTATGTGCAACAAATTACTCGTACCTACCCGCTGGAGGGAAGGTAGAAAAAATGGAGTTTTGACTCCCTTACCATGCCAGAAGCTTGAAGGCGCACAAGAAATGATCATTTCCTTCGAAATCAGTAGTGAGCACCAACCGCAAATGCGCCCCACTAGTCGATAAACTCGAGGCAGGAGAGACGGAAGGTTCATATGCCCAGTTCAACCTTTTCCAATAAAAGACCTTTTAGGCAAGATGCGACAGGGCAAACGCTCCCTCGCCGAAATCCCTCGCAGGTCTGCCTTTCAGCAGCCCACGAAAATTCCAATGAAGACACTTTTTTGAACAGGGTCTCGAAAACTCCATCAAAATAGATTCAGAGGTTGACTTCCTTCAGTGGAATTGCCTTGAACTACGGGATAACTGAGAAGATAGATTGATTGGTTAAAGGGGCCTTAGTGCATAATACACGGTCATTGCGGTAGCTGGAAGGAGCAATGGAGGCTTGTGTTTTTCCTTTCCATTTTTCGCCATCATCTGAAGACTATGTTGCGTGGTCCCCTCCCTCCATTGTACACATTCTCGCGGTACAATGGTTTTGCAAAGCTTCCCTACTCAACCAAGAAATAGGGGCCTGCCTAGAGGCTGCCAAATTTACACGGAATGTGAGGTTCCATTTCTTCCTTGACTTTCCCATACCTCCATTCAGGTGGTAGCATTGTAGTTACGCCTGTACACGTGTCATTCTATCGTTTCTATGTACTCTACACAGTCCGACTGTCTCGATGAGGTGGAGAAACGCCTTAGCTTATGCAGGTTACCAAGAACCTTGATTCATCTCGTAGACTAAAACAGCAGAAATACCTCCTCTGATGGATGCTACACGGTAAGGCACATGTTTTGGGTTCCAGATGAACTAATCAAGGGATGGAGATCGGTGTCCTTAATGTTTAAGGACTCACGAGGTTATGTCTTTGAAACGTTTCGTTTTCCTATCTTCACTTATCCCTGTGCTCATCTGATCCAACCAGCCTTTGAATGGGAGGTTGCCAATGATTGCTATATTTCTGACTTGTAGACGATTAAGAAGCCATCACGGTGATACTTGGATATGGAACGTTGATGAGTATTTGACATCTCGATTTTATTCAAAAAAATTAGGTCGGTTAATGAGGCCATTAAATTCCCTAGTCGTCTCATTGTCACGGGTCTGGGTATATTCCTAAATCGCCTGGCCATTTTTCACACTGACTTTTTCCTTGGTGGACAGTAGAGTATGATATTGCCTACAGAAAGAAGCAATATCCTTATAACCGATATAAGAGCCGTCTGTGAAATTTCAACGAATGAGAATTTCGTCGGGCGTGGGCAAGATTCCGTTTTATTAGGAAACACGCTCCTCACTCTCCATGACGGGTAAAATATTAGGTTTTCACTCAATGTAAGAACCGTGTCAAAAGAATTCGGGGTCAGTTCAGTAGGGAGTCCCCGCCAGTCTTCCTGTAAGGCAAGACAACCATCACCAGATGTCTGTGGCTAAGACTTTTGCAACCGCTATCACCTCATTCTCTAGCCATGAGTTTTATCAGCATTCCAAACACGTCGCAGAGTCGTCGAAGGTCACCCACTGCACTTCACCTTCAGAGGTTAGGAAATCTTAAATGACCTGATTAAGTTAAGCAGGTTGCATTCCACTCTGGCTTCTTGGGTAGATCCCTACCCGGGACCGGATGATAGATTTTAAGATTTGGTGACTGAGGCTTAGATTTTTCATTATGTCTCTTTATAAGGATATGGTAGCATGATATTTTCTCAGATTCCTGGCGAATAGCTACCTTGCTGGATTTAACAATCCCTAGATGGCGACTGCCATCGTGTCATAAGTCGACGTAATTAAAATCCAAGCCTAGTGTTACGTTACTAAAAGAAATCCCAAAGGAAACAAAAAATAAATAAAAAACAAACAAACCAAAACAAGAAGCCAAACAACAAGAGGAAAAAAGCCTGCTGCGCCGTGGGTGGGAGAAAAATGTAGAATGTTTGACGATTTTGTGTGTCATTCTTGTGCAGAGGCCATGCTAATCTTCTCTCTATAGTTCCAATTTTAGTACATGTAACGCCAAAGCTGATACGTTTGTAAGTTTAAGGAGGAATTAGTAAAATTTAAGTTAGTTTATTTGCTGGACAGCAGTTCTATTCACAGTACTGCTTCTTTAAATTCGACTACATGTTAGATCTTCTTATCTTGTAGGCAAGTGCTTTTTGCGTGGATTTCCTTCGCAGGCAGCATTTCGTCACATTGTTTTTGACTTGGAGAAGGCCTATTATACCGCGTAGCGATACGGTATGATGCAAAACCTCTTTTTTTAGGCGTGGAGAGGGAACGCCTCCTAGTTTTTTGGCGGTGATTCTTACGAGATCACGCACTCGTGTACGTAGAGAGGAAGGGTCATCTCCGGGGCCATAGGGTAAGAAAAGCGTACTTCGAATGGAAGTGTGGTCAGTGTCACTCTCTTTGTGTTGAGCATTATCGGTATTACACCAGTACTGCAGTTGGATTTTTTCGCTACGCTCTACGCAGATAGCTTTTATTAATATATTTTGCAGCAGTTCAGATGTCTACTTTGGACTGCCAATACCAACATCGGGCACTTCTCTAACCATCGTGGGCACCACCCCGACACAGACCTGATCCTAAATGAGGCTGACCATTGTGTTTTCGAACCGTTTCCATTGTCATGGACTATAATCGACGCCTTATCTCGGAAGGTAATATTCATAACTTTAGAGTCACTTATACCTTGACATGGAAATAATTCGCTCGGTGTCGTTCGGCACGAGAGGTTATGATAGACTACACAGGTGCAGAATAGATTAACTCTTCTGCACCTGAACCTCAATTGTGGATTGTGTAATGGATCCACCATACTGGTCCTTTGTTTGTAAGTTGTTCCTTCCGCACATCTCCTATAGAGATCTTTCTTGCGGCAGGGAAGATGACACTTACTTTACATAGTGCCCAGTGCATGATTCTTTTGTACTCACAGGTTCAACATCTCATTTCGTTTGTGGCCAAATACGATGGCCTGTATGCCGATGAGAAACGCCAATAATATTCCATACTTTGGGGGTTCAAGGCAAGAAAACTCTTTCGACAGCTTGGTGTAACTCTTGCGTCTGTAGCGCCGATGTTATGTCCAAAATTGCCACCTTGGAAGATACCACTCATGAACGTTTGTCTCCAAACTTAGTTTTCAAAGCTTCTACAGTACATGGAGTAATGCATTTGTATTTCTTGAAGCGTATATCACTTCACATTTTTTTCCGTTTTAGGGCACCTATATTGTATCAAGTCGGAAAGGCTAGTTGGCTTCCACTCTACCTCCCTCTTGCTTGAAGCCGGAGGGAGCTCTCCAAATATGGTTACAATATACCACTCGTTAGGTGATATTCACGGTTCTGAGACCGTTTTAAATCCAGAGCGAATCAAAGAACACGCTAAATGCCATTGTGATAATGGAATCGCCGCATCCTAATGTCGAGATTGTTTTATGCTGCTTCTAAACATGTATGGGTTTCTTGGAATAGGCACGGTGATGAGGGGCCAGTCCTTCGGCACAGACTAACCAACGGACCAGTATTTCGCTGTTTTCTACTATGTCTACATGATAGAGATCAAGTCAGCCATTTGGGCTGGATGGCAAAAGGTATATTAGAAGAGGGGAATTTTAAGTTGTATGTCATTGCTATCTACTATTCCCTTGAACATATGCCTCGATTCTCAACTTTATCAAGTCATTTTTTTATCGACTCCAAGTCGGACACATTCATGGGACGCAGCACCATCGGATAGATCGCACTCCTGAACCCTTCTGTGAGGATGGATTGTTTATTACACTAGATTGCATGCCACCTTTTGGTTGAATCTTGAGATTTAGAGCAGTTTAGGGCGCGGTACATATTCCAGTATCAAGACGAGTCTGGTTGCTACCCTCTCAACCTAGTGCCAAAGGCGAGTTCATGTGTGCCAAGTTTTGGTGTCGGAGAGGTTTTAAAGGATATTGTCCACCTTCATGCTATTTGAATGTTTAAATCGGGCAGGAGTTAGGCGCAATCAATTGGGTATGAGTGAGGCACGCTTCAATTGGGCAGAAGTGAGGCGCGCTATAATTAGGCAGGAGTGAGGCGCGCTTCAATTGGGCAGTCGCGAGGGCAATTCAATTGGGTAGGAGTGAGGCGTGCTTCAATCGGGTAGGAGTGAGCTGCGCTTAAATATGGTAGGAGTAAGGTGCGCTTCAATTGGTTAAGAGTGAGGCGCGTTTCAATTGATTAGGAGTGAGGCGCGCTTCAATTGGGCATGAGGGAGGTGTGCTTCAATTGGGTAGGTGAGGCACACTTCAATTGGGTATTAATGATGCGCGTTTAAAATGGGGGGGGGGGCGTGAGATGCGTTTCAATTGGGCATGTGTGAGGCGCGCTTTCTTTGGGCAAGCGTGAGGCGTGCTTCAATTTCTTAGGGGTAAGGTGCGCTTCAATGAGACATGAGTGAGACGTGCTTCAATTAGGTAGGTGATGCGCGATTCAATTGGTTAAGAGTGCGGCGCGCTTTAATTAGGCAGACCTGAGGCGCGCTTCAATTAGGCATGAGTGAGACGTGCTTAAATATGGCATGAGTGAAGCGCACTTCAATTGGGTAGGAATGATACGCGCTTCAATTGGGTAGGCGTGGGGCGCGTTTCAATTGATCAGGCTTGAGGCGCGCTTCAATTTAGTAGGAGTGAGGCGCACTTCAATTGGGTAGGCGTAAGGCGCGCTTCAATTGGGTAGGAATGAGGAACGCTTCAATTGTGTAGGAGTGAAGTGCGCTTCAATTGCTTGGGCGTGATCCAAGCTTGAATTGGGTATGCGTCAGGTGTTCTTCAATTGAACATGAGTGAAATGCACTTCAATTGGGTAGGTGAGGCGCGCTTCGATTGGGTAGGAATGAGGAATGCTTCAATTGGGAAGGCTTGAGGCGTGCTTCAATTGGATCGGAGTGAGTCGCACTTCAATTGGGTAGGAGTGAAGCGCGCTTCAGTTGGTTAGGTGTAAGGCGCGCTTCAATTGGGAAGGCTTGAGGCGCGCTTCAATTGGATCGGAATGAGTCGCACTTCAATTGGGTAGGAGTGAGGCGCGCTGCGATTGATTGGCAGTGATGCGGGCTTCAATTGGGTAGAGGTGAGGTCACTTTGATGTGAGGCGTGCTTCAATTGGAGAGGCTTGAGGTGCGCTTTAATTAGGTAGGAGTTAGGCGCGCTTGAACTAGGCAAGAGTGAAGCAGGCTTCAATGAATAGGAGTAAGGAGCGTTTCAATTGGGTATGAGTGAGGCCTGCTTCAATTGAGTATGTGAGGCGCACTTCAATTGGGAAGGAATTATGCGCGGTCCAATTGGGCAAGCGTGAGGCGCGCTTCCTTAGGACAGGCGTGAGGCACTCTTAAATTGAGCATGAATGAAGCGCGCTTCAATTGGGTAAGTGAGGCGCGCTTTAATTGGTTAGGAGTGAAGCCTACTTTAATTGTATAGGAGTGAGGCGCACTACAATTGGGTAGGAATGATGCGCGCTTCAAATGCGCAGGCATGAGGCCCACTTCAAATGGACATGTGTGAGTGGCGCTTCATTCGGCAGGCGTGTGTCACTCTTCAATTGGGCCGGCCTGAGGCACGCTTCAATTGGGTAGGAGTGATGCACGCTTCAATTGGACCAGCTTGAGGTGCACTTCAATTGGGCATGAATGAGGCGTGCTTCAATTGGGCATGAGTGAGGGGCATTTCAATTGGGTAGCAATGATGCACGCCTTAATTGGGCAGGAGTGAGGCGCGCTTCAATTGAGAATGAGTGAAGCGCACTTCAATTGGGCAGGCGTGAGGTGCCATTCATTTAGACAGAAGTGAGGCGCGCTTCACTTGGACAGGCGTGAGGTGCCATTCATTTAGACAGAAGTGAGGCGCGCTTCAATTGGGCATGAGTGATGCGTGCTTCAATTGGATAGGTGATGCGAGATTCAATTGGTTAAGAGTGCGGCGCGCTTTAATTGGGCAGACCTGAGGCGCGCTTCAATTAGGCATGAGTGAGACGTGCTTAAATATGGCATGAGTGGAGCGCACTTCAATTGGGTAGGAATGATGCGCGCTTCATTTGGGCAGAGTGAGGAGCTCTTCTATTGGACATGAGTTGCGCGCTCCAATTGGGTAGGTGAGGCGCGCTTCAATTAGTTAGGAGTGAGGCGCGCTTCAATTAATTGGGAGTGAGGCGCGCTTCATTTGGGCATGAGTGAAGTTAGCTTCAATTGGTTAGGAGTGAAGCGCGCTTCAATTGAGTAGGCGTGAGGCGGCTTCAATTGGGAATGTGTGAGGTGCACTTCAATTGAGCTGCCTATAAGTACTCGTATTTGGGCATATATTTATGGTGTTATAAATTCTCTTAAAGCCAGGAAAACAGCCTAATCCTTAAATTATCTACAGCAAGAAAAACTAGGGGAATTTTGGTCTAGATAATTTTGTGATATATCTGCAGTTAAATCAATTTATTATTCAAAGACTTAAAACATTATAATTCGGATAATAGCGAGGCAATACCTTTAGTTTATATTGCGGAAGTTACAAAAACAACAGGCAATAATGCAATGTATTCCAAACAACTACACTAACACCTATATTAAAATTTCCCCCAGAAAATCCGACACTAGTGAAATTACCCTAACTTTAATAATTCAGTTCCTTTACAGTGCTGATTTCACTACAATGGCATGGAAGGAGAAGGGAAGGTCGAGCGTGAGAATAGATTCACAGTAATATGGGGTATAAGATGGGTATACCCCGGAGGACAGGGGGCCTACCTGCCGCGGACTGCTGTAAAAGGTTGTGGGGGTATGGTCGGATTCCTTAGACTCTCAGCTATCACATCTAGGTTCGCAACCTCGCCAATCGGCTGCTCAATCCGTGCAATCCGAGATGGCGTGCAAGATGGCCGCCATTTGCATTTTTCCCCATTTTCATTAATATCCATCACATATCTATGAGTAATACCTTGATTATGGGGTTTATGGGGGTCAAGTAATCTGTTTATGATGTTCTAGATATGCTCGAATGGTAATTTGTAGTACATACAAAATGAATAAAAGTATTTTAGTAATTATTTTTATCTTATTTGATAGCCGTTTGCCATCACACACAATGAACAGAATCTATACAACAATCATAAACAAACAAAGTAGTAATTGAAGAGCAACCACTATACAAGGCAACTTCTAAAGGTATTCAATCCTTAATACTTATTTAAATATCAATACTGGACCATTATGAACATCAATTAAAACTTAGTGTTATCTTTAAGTTTTGTAGTATTCCTACCAGTCATTTAACAGTCTAGGGTTAACATTATATTAAATTTTATTTACTCCACTTTCTTAATTCTTTAAAAAAATAAGGAATAATTGTAAAGAAGACTATATATGGAGTGATAACAAATGTTTCTTAAATATCCAGAAATTCATTGTCTCACAAGATCCCTCTCATACAATGTTTTTTTTCTTATATATACAACACAAATAATGGAAAAAGCGTTTCGAACGGGTTGCACCTTTCGTACTAGGGCCCCAGTATCGGTCACAGCAATGGTGAATGGACCTTGTACCATGTGGAACACTATTCAGAATTTGTTTTTTCAGTCCTTTTGCATAGTCTGCAAAATTTTCATCTTTGTAGAATGGGAAGCGACGAATAAGACTCATTGCATCAATGCTAACAATGTACAATTATCAGTGTATGGTAGCTCTTCTACACTTGATACATTTGTCTCATCTTTGAGGAATCTGATGAGGTTCGATTTGGACCCTGGTGACCTCATCGTAGCATCGCTTTCAAACAATGCTGGTGGCATTGGGCTACATTCATAATCCCCCTAGACAATGTCTGATAAACAATTTGCCACCAATGGCAGCTATTTGGGTGATACGAAGCAACGCGGCCATTTCGTCACTTTCTTGTGATGTTTGAGGTTTTGGTGGTTCGCTCTTTGTTTGGCTGTAAAATGTATTTATTTTAATGGTACTTGTTTTGGCATGATCTTTTCCAAGAGTTTTTTCTAGTTCCTTCAGGCCAATTTCTTTAATGTGAGTGAGGTCATGTTTCACTTCATTGTTAGCAAGTTGTCCATTCATAATGTTGACTAAGTTGTCTAGCATAATTGATTATTGCCTCATGACTGTTGTCGGTAGTAACTTTACATCAGGTCTTTTACCACGGAATCATTTCTTACCACATATCACACAGCATTCCTTAGCATGATAGGGGTCAGTTGCTGCTCTAGTGGCATGACTTGGAGTAGATTCATCAGGGGCGCTGGGTGTTGGTGGTCTAGATTCAGATGAAGAACCAACTTACTTACCTTGTGCACAACTCAAAAAACCTTTTTCGTTTAAGTACTGATTCCTGTATTTTTCATGCCATTCGGGAACATTCTGGAACAAGCAATCTCTAACTTTCACCGTATTCTCCAAGTGAATTGCTGTAGCATCTTTCCTGATTGCGATTGCCTTTTTCAGGTTTTCAACAGTGGTTGGTTGCACCTTGTATAATCTTAAGCCTTTGGGTGAGGCTTGACAAAGCATACAGATATCATAGTTAGTTGTTTCTTCATCATCATTTTGGTCTTTTCTTAACGCACTGTACCGAAACTAATTCATCATATGTTCTTTTACTGGAGGTTATTTTCTTCATGATTTGAAATAAAAAGAAAAAAAACATTAAAATCATGCCAATGCTGTTCCTGAACATCAAAAAACTAATAATTTAATAAAAAAACAAGGTCAATGATATGGTTATATACCTTTTATTGTAAAAATTAACAAATCATACACAATTAAAATAATTGTTTCTGGCAATATTTTAGCCTAAAATACCCAATATGCCTAATATATTATAAACGGTTGCCTATACAGTATTTAAATGCATTTCAATGAATTCTACGACTCCCCCAAACCCCAGAATAAGCATATTAGACTTTCACATCCGATCAATATTGACCAAGATACGGAGATTTCAAAGAATGGCGGCCATATTGAATAGCCGGAATTGAGCAGCCAGTTCGCGAGGTTGTGAACCTGGAGGTGATAGCTGAGGGTCTAAGGATTCCAACCATACCCCAAAACCTTCTACAACAGCCTGTGTCAGGTAGCTGTAATGTTGGGGCCTGGCTCCCCAGGTAGTACTTAGACTGGCGAACTTTGGGTAAGAGGTATATTCGGTGTGAAAGATGCGACCAAGATTATTCTGAGATGGTAGGAATATATAAGAATGGATGAAAGAATAGACTTGCAAAGAGAATATATGAAAGTATGTGTGGTGTATGAAAGTGTGGAAGATCGCATAGGAAGTAATCGAATGAATGTTTGAGAGAAAGGGACTGGAAGTTGGAAGTGGTTGATCTATTGTGCGAAAGGTCTTAATGGAGGTGTGACAGGGTGTGTTGGGGAGGGGGAGATGCAATGACACTGACAGAATGCTGAATAGCTTTCTGCTTAATAGGCCATAAAGACTCCAACCCTACTTCGTGAGATGGTTTATCTCGGTGACGATGATCAAAATACAAATCCTTTCTTTCTTTTCCTAATTTATATCAGCCTTTGTCTGAATTCCCTCCTCCATCTTATGTGGCTCTGGTGTTGGTCACATGCTCCGGCATCGGGGAGGAGGCGGGGTTTCTCCGACGCCGGCACGTGCTTCCGTATTGTTGTTTTTGCTTCTTCTTTTTTTTTTGGGGGGGGGGTGTTTTGAATTATTTTTTTATTTTAATGTTGCTTTAAGATAATTACTGTGACCTAAGTCTTTGTAGGCTAGTCTCCAAATGGGTGTTTGAAAAAAAAATGTATGAATCCGTTTCTTGGATTGCGCCTTTACTCTTTTTCAGTTGAAGACGCCACACACATTTCATCAGAGCGTCCACATCAACGAGTGGTTTTTCCACCTCATTAAATCTTTATCTGGATTCTCACGTGCAGGGAAAGTTGGGGTATTTTTTTACATTAGCGACTCGGGAGTTTTTGTTGTTACGTTACGTTCCGAATTGAACGATATCGTATTTCATCATTCAAGTTTAGGTTTAGGAAATAGATTGGTTGAAATTATGGCGAAATCCGCTGTGAAGTCCGAGGGCGTAAATGCGAGGCTCCGGCTCCATTCCCCTTATCTCTCGCATGCTAAGCGAGCGCTCTAATCTGAGCTTTCCTCGTGACATCAATAATGAAGATGCTCCCATTATCTTTTATCATCCGCGCAGGAATATGGGTTCGAATTTTGAGGCGCCATTTTTGTTGCAGTGAACCTCAGGGGAAGGGGGAAATAATTTAGAAAAAAACTAAAAATAAGAAACGTAACACATTGCATCACGTAAACCAAAAAAAAAAGAAGTTAATTTGGCATAAAATGACGTCACGATAGCCAGACAACTTTGATTGTATGATCTCATTTTTAACTAATAAAACATTATCTCATATTTACCTAATAAAATATTATGCGCGGTGGTCACTAGAGTGTGCTAAGGTACAACGAGCGAATCCATTTGAAGAAAACAAGACACTAAGCATGATCGGGTTGTTAGGGTTTCGGCTTTTAAATCACTTAAAGAATTTCCCCGTATATATTCGGGAATCGAATACCCGACTCTAGGTTACCTCAGTATATGTACAAGAGTATCAAAAATTAAGGTATCTTAAATTCGGGATACAGGGCGAACCACTAAAATGGGGCCTAATTTTGAATAGGCTTCGTTTCTTAATTTTGTCTCTTTACGATGGCGTTTAGCGCCTCCCTTCCCTTAAGAAATCAAGCCTATTGAAATTTCCGACCTGTTTGGGGGATCACCCTGTATTATTACGTTTGACACTCAACTTCAGCACGTCATTAATGTATCTTAAAATTCGAGATACAGGGTGACCCCCAAACGGGCCCCAACCTTTGATAGGCTTCATTTCTTAATTTGACAAACAATTAAGAAATGAAGCCTATTGAAATTTGGGACCCTTTGGGATATGGGGGGGCTGGCGTCACCTTGTATTATTACGTTTGACGCAGCATCGCGTTATTAATGAATTAAAGAAAGAAAATTTTGTTAACTTTGTTTACGCTAAAAAGTTAACGTTAAGTGGTAAAAAGTGTTAAATTGTTAATGTTTGATGCCAAAACTCTTGTAATTCTCGATCAAGTTGGAAACTAGGAATTTCACTTATTTTTCCACTCACTGCGATCTAACTTTATTTAAGGACAGGATCAAATTAGGGCGGGAGTACACGAGCGCCTTTGTATTCGCCACGCTGTGGTACCACAGCGTGGCGTGTTTAAGCCACTGTGTCTTGACTGAGCCACACCACTGAGTGGCCCTTGTGTATGGGCACAACGCCACTGCGGTACGCGCCGTGCCCTTTGAGGACACAGTTCCAGCATGGACTCTGAGGACGAAGTAGTTGCATTACTTATTTCTACATCCAGAAAGCCAATACAAACATGAGGCGGAGCATTCCAGCTGAGGAGAGACTTGCCATAACATTAAGATGTGTAAATAATATAATTATCAGTAGCAGACCTTTATTATAGATTCTGAACCATCAGAGTGTATTTCACTTTTACTGGAATACATCATGCACTAGAATCTCCTTTTGAACATGTAACTTAATTGTCATACTTTTTTGCCAGAAAAAATCGTTAATATGCTACTGAAAATATGGGAATGCTATTTTACTTCAATGTTTTATCGGGTTTAATATTCATCATAAATGCTTGAACAGTCAGACCATGGAGACATTGCCTGTGAAGTTGCAGCTGGTGCAGAGGGTGGTTTGGGAGGTGAATGCATGATATTAGGGTAGAAATGTGTGGTGCATGACTCATTGATGAACTTGGACCTGGGAAGAAATTAGGTTGTGCGGGGAAATATTGCTGATTAGCAAGTTGCTTATACCTCTTAAGTATATTCATGAATTCAACCTTAGCATCTATCTAGCTTTGCACTCTCAGGGATACATTTGAAGTGTGGCAGCAGACTAAGCAGGAATTGTTTATCAGGGTTATCTTGGCGCATTTGCTTATTTGCTAAAGCTTGGAAAAGAACTTGCTCATCTGAATGCACTGTTTTCTTCCTCTTCATTTGATGAGTGGGAGCATACAGTGGCTGAGACTCTTTCTCTGCATTTCTCCGGTCAGTTGGATCCTCTGCACCTTCATATTCATGTGGCCTTGTCTTGCAAATTGGAAGAAGAAAAGAAAGCTGTTTGAAGTAGATATACTCCTTTCTCCAACTTTCTTGGACAGATCCCGACTTTTCTTTATTGATTGTTGCCAATTCTCTTCTAAAGGAGTCTCTCAAACTCTTCCACTTTCGTCGTATATCTGTAGCTATAAATAGATTCATTAGTTGTTAACAATAGTAATGATAATAATGACATTGTAGATGAATTGCAACATAAATCTTCCTGGAGGGCCAGGCGGACATATACATTAAAGTCCTTCCCCCTCCCTTTGAGGAGAAAGCCGGAGAATCAAGCCCCATGATGAGACTCATGGGAAAGGTAGCCGGTGACCAACAGTCTAACTGCCTACCCTGTTTGATCTCCCCGCCGCATAGGTAGTTGGAGCGACCATCTGTGTTAAGGTATCTACCAAAGGCCCTTAAACGACGCTCAAAAGATCCAATTACCTACGAGATCCGTAGTCCCATGTTTATATCACCGAAAAGCGGTGCCAGTCAAAAGGCACGCCAAGGAGGGTGGCGGTTGGTGGGCTCTCTAATTAACAAGCCGGCTTGGGCACCTCAGTGCCAACCTCTCACTCCTCGTTCTCCCAGATGCGACCTCACCACTCGCGCTCCCCTCTGCGGCCTCGCCCCTTCCCCCTTAGATGGGGCGGTGGTCCGCCTATAAATAAGCCCCTGAAGGAAAGAGAAATGATGATTATTCAGTGAGAACGACATAGGATCAGTCCGCGAAGATTGATCCTTCAGCCAGTCAAGATTATCCGGTGAGAACGACATAGAATCAGTTCGTGAAGATCGATCCTTCAGCCACTCAAGATTGTTCGGTGAGAATGACATAGGATCAGTTCGTGAAGATTGATCCTTCACCCAGTCAAGATTATTCGGTGAGAACGATATAGGATCAGTTCGCGAAGATTGATCCTTCAGCCAGTCAAGATTATTCAAGGAGAGACGATAAAGGATCAGATTGAGAAGATCGATCCTCCCCCCCCTCCCATGGCGAATTAACATAAAACGTCAAGTTTTGTATCGGTGCCATACCGAAAATCCTTTACAGACTTAGAAGAAGTCTGACTGGAGAAAAGAAACCCCACTCACACTCGAGTGACTCTCACAGCTCAAGCTCCGTAAGAGTGAGAGGAGAAGAACCAAGCCCCTACGAGGTCCCATTTGTTAATTACGGTAGAATTTCCTTCGTATACCCCAAAACTAGTTGGGCACCTGGCGTTAAAAAAATAAGACACAAAGAGGCTTCAAGATTATCCAGAAGAGGACTCTTTGAGCGAGGAGCACCGTAATTCTCTCCGTCTTCTTAACGTAACCGGAGGCAAAGGCGCAATAAGAAGTTGACATCGCCCCCATTCTTTTCCTCCATCCCATCTCGACGAAATTCTACCATCGGCCACTCCAAATCGCTGAAGCGCGAGAAAAGCCCTCCAGCGACATCCGGCAACCCCTGATCCCTCCTGTCATGTAAGTTAAAACGAACATTTATATTCATATTGCGATAGTATGAGTTTATTACGTTTCACGATTTAACGGAAGTATAAACAATTGTGCGCGAGCCCTGTCATATTTACTAGTAGAAGAGAGTAATTTAATTTAATGTTTGACGCTAATCTAAAAGTGGCGCGATAAAATAACTAATCAGCAATTGGTGTGTTTACGTGTAGCCTATTTGTTTATTTTTGTCTTTAAGAGATATTGTAATAGGCCCAGTTACCAACCGGTTTGGCCTTGGTTAGCTTAGGAGGAGGATATAAATGTGTTTACTGTTTTTTTGTCATAATTAATTGTTAAAGTTAAAATATATGTATATTTTGGGATAATTCCTGTGCGTTTCTCTATATCCTTACGTGTTTAAGCGGCTCTTCCTTAAAAACAACAAAAAAATATATTTCTTAGACAAAAGTATACTGCAAAAAAGAAGTATACTCGTATCTCAAAAAAAGGTATTCTTCGAGACATTAATAATAATAATGATATTATTATTATTATTGTTATTATAATAAGCAGTACTCAAAATGATTAATGTGTATTTTTGCAAATACACGTGGCCGTAATGTAGCAAAGTATGAAATTAAATGCATGTTATTTATTTTTTTCATTCCAGATACCTAGCCACTGGCTGTTCTTTCGCTGATTTGCATTACACTTTCCGATGTGGAAGTGCCACTGCTAGAGGGATCGTCTATGATGTCTGCGAAAAAATATGGCAGCGTCTATATGACTTATGTTTCCCAGAGCTGACAACGGGAGAATGGCTCAAGATTGAAGAAGGCTTTCACTCTCAGGCACAGTTTCCCAACCACATAGGAGCAATTGATGGAAAGTATGTGAGGCTCATTCAACTAGCAGGCAGTGGTTCTACATACTTTGGTTACAAGAGGGATTTTTCAATGGTGTTACTGGCTATATGTGATACAAATTACAGGTTTACTTATGTGGATATTGGTTCCTATGGTAAAGCATCAGACTCCTCTGTCGAAGTATGGCCCAGTGTACGCGAATATGCACACACGGGCTCTAAGGCAGGCTAAGCAAGGCAACAAAATGTTATTGTTCTAAGAGTGTGATTTGAATAGATAGCTGCAGCTGCGTGACCAAAGAAAATTCCCAAAACAACGATAAAAATAGATTTTAATACACACTAAATAAAAGGTACATAATAAATATATTTTTTTTCGGTACATGAATAAGACAGAATTAGATTCTGAATACTAATTGGATAACCAGAGTTATTAAATGGTTATAATGGGAGATTTAAGGTAGTGAGCGATTTAGTTCCTTTGAACCTCGAGAGTAAAGCGGGGCGAACTTGGGGGGGGAGGGGTCTTGGTGACCTTGTTTACTCACGGGTGTAGCCGGGAATCCGAACAGGGTGGTGTTACTTTATCCAAACTCTTATTTAGCGGGATGCGGGCCTCTTGTCCTCAAGAGGTCACCGGACTAACTTCAGTGGGTGGGGTTACTTCTCCAAACTCGGATTGAGCGAGCTATTGGGCCTCTTGTCCTCAAGTGGTCACCAGAAGAACTCATAATTATGGTCTCACAAGGCAACGAATGGGCCATCTTTTGTAGAACGGGATTGATCCAGTTGCGTGTACTCCTAGTGCATAGAGCCACACGGAGTCTCCGCTTTTGGTTACTCGGAGAAACTTCACACTTCTTCACTCCCTATACCTTCCCCCACTGCTATGGAAAATTCAATAAAGCTCCATATCGAAGATATTGTCTTTTCGAGGAGACATTTTCCTGAAGATAAAGATCGCATTTGAGAGCACATTGCGAAATTAACGCTGCCTACAGAGCAAAAGAAGGAAAAATGTAAAATGAGGCCTACCATCGACGCTGCCTTCGAAGCAAAACGGAAAATGTGAAATGAAGCCTATAATTGCGGCTGCCTGCCAAGCGAAATGTAAAATTAAGCCTACCATCGACGCTGCCTGCGTGGCAAAAGAAGGAAAATGTAAGGTAATTGTTAATTAAGATTAGTGGCGGGGTGTGTGGGGGTGCAACCACCCACAATTAAAAGGGGGGTATGCGGGGCGAAGCCCATTTCGAAATTCCATTCCAAAAATCGCTAAAAAAAATCGTGCGCCACTAATCTTTTTATCCTTTTGTCATCTAAAACATAGGATGATACTCGTACTTTTTACGACAAACCTCTTGAATTTAAGGTAAGTTAAGATTAGTGGCATACGATTTTTTTAACGATTTTTGCGTTTGAGGGTCGCATCATATGGTATTATATATCATTTTGAAGGGAATTTCGAAACCCCCCCTTTAATTTGAGTGGTTTGCACCCCCACACCCAACTATTTTTAATAATCTAGTCGTAATCACTCACAAAATCGTGCGCCACAAAAATTAAGCCTACCATTGATGCTGTCTGCGAAGCAAAAGAAGGAAAATGGACTCGTAAAATGAGGCCTGCTATTGATACCTCCTGCGAAGCAAGAAGGAAAATGTAGAATGAGTCCTACAAATGGACATACTACTTCGTGGGACAAAGGGAAGGAAGGTAAATAGTTAAAGATGGGGAAATTCAGAAAGGCATAATTAACAGAAACTCAAAATATGTTCTAAATCGTCCCCAAAAGTTTGATTACAAATGATTATTTGATTTAATTCTTGCTCAAAAGAGATGTTTAGATTGTATGTTTGCGGTCTGATTCAATTGACCACATACATATTCCTGCTTGTTTCATTATTCGAACGAGCTCCTTGGTAAGAACTTGTTTCTGTAGGGAAAAACTTCGACCACCTGACCACCGATATTATTATTATTAATTATGTTTTTTTTGGTTTAATTTTTTGCAGAAGTAACATAAGCTCGTGATCATCGGCACCCAATTAGCCATATATATATATATTTTAAGGAATTATTAAATCTTACCAATGCGTTTTCAATGCAAGTCCTATACACGAAGAGGCCGGCGCATGCTCGCAATAGAAAAGTTGTCTGCTAAGAGGATGGGATCAGCTGTATTCCAACCAACTAGTGAAACCTGTTTAAGGGATGAACGTGTGAATATCCTCTCCATTGAATGGAAATTTCATTACACTGGCTTTAACAGCTATTAATCATCTGTTTAATTATCATAGAAACTATAAAATAAAACGAGAGTGCTTTTTCATGGGTTGATATCACCGGAAATTTGTACAAACTCATCTGACAGATAATTGCTCTAATATGTCCTTAATTTCAATGGTGTAACTTATGAATACCGGTAATTTTAAGAGGTAAGCTCTTATAACTGACTTTTGTACCTCGGTGTTTATATTAAAAGGGGGCCTTTATGGAAAGCGATTTTTTTTCGCCGAGTGAAAAATCGATCAAAAGGCGGTGGATGTCTCGGGGTTAAACGAAGGCGAGGCTAAAGCCAAGTGGCTTAGTCTATCACTGGAAGGATTTCAGCAAACTTGGATGTGTGTCTAAAGTTAACTGAACCCTGCTCTTTACTTAGGTGGGTTACAGTGGATGAGATACCCCCTCTCGAAAAGGGGTTTATTATAAAAATAAATCTAAACCCAAGATAAATCTCCGTTAGAACAAAGCTTTCGTAATGTGAATTAAGCGAAAATGAAAATCTGAGGAAAGTAAATAGCCTCAATAGCCAAAAGAAGACTAGGTGTGATAGAACTTGGTAGGGGACGCAAATCCCCTCGCTGCCTGGGTTCTGCAAGGAAGGTAAGTCTTTTTTTTTTAGAATCACGGAACAATAAAGACCCTAAGGCCTACTAGAGAACAGTCACCTCCCCCCCCCCCGGGTATAAATCGAGTATCAGTTATACTGATTCTGGATTTTTAACAATTGTATGTTGAAAGAATATGCATCCATTCTATTCTTAAACATACAACTTACGAGGGCCATAGTAAGGAAAACCACTGCATACAGTGATGGCATACAGTTATAGTAATGAAAATCTACCTTGTCACTCTACTGGGGACTGGGGAACCCTCTTCACCGACGCCAAGCTGTTAGATTCGTCTATTGCAGTGTTTCTCAAACTAATTAAATATGGACAGTTTCATTGTCAACTGAGGTCGCATCATATTGTATTATATATCATTTTGAAGGGAAGTTTTTTCGATTTAGAATGTGATATGGACATTTTATCACTCAATATTAAAAAAAAAATAAAAATTAACTAACATTCGTGGGCGGGGCTTTAAATAATGTCTGGATTCAAGAATTGGGTCTGACGACATCTGGCAACCCCATTTGATTTCGAACCTAACGCACAGTTTTTCGAATTGTGTGTACTACGAGTTAATTACGGTAACACTTCAATTTCGGGGCGCACGGTAGGTGGCGCTGTTTGTAAGCTACAATTTTGGGATACAATATATGTTATGACGTCAGACGGGAGCGTCAGATGTGAACAATTAGGGCGTTATATTTTTTTGTATATGAATATATACTGCCCCCCCCCCCTCCCAATTGACTGAAACTCAGGATCATTGCAGGGTGGTCCCCCCGCAGTGATATCTTCCCCACGAGCAGTTCCCTTGAATTTACTGTTTTTTTCCCCAACAGCTTTTTACTGGCAAAAATACCTAACCTAATGACAAACAATATTTACTTTTATAGGTTTCTCGATTTGTTTATGCGCCTCTAAATAATCTCAAAGTTTTTCGCGGTCATGAAAAATAAACCCGAATTCGAATAACGAAGAAGCACAACTAGAGCACGAAAAAGCCATAACGAAACAGAAACAACTGCTAAGCGGGTTCTATTTATAGCTACGACGTTGCCAGTAAGAAGCTGTTATCGTTCGCAGCGAAACAAAAAATAGGAAAAAACAAAAGACTTCAAGAAACCTTACCTAACTTAGAAAAAAACTATAAACGAGCAGACGCGCAGATATTTAGTAAATAATACAAAATAAAGGTTACAAACCCCCCAAAACAACGAAAAAATATAATGCCATGATTGGTCACATCTGAAGCTACCGTCTGACGTCATAAGACGTGTATTGTAGTCCAAAATTGTAGCCTACTAACAGCGCCACCTACCATGCGTCCCTAATCTGAAGTATTACCTTAATTACAAATAGTGGTGATGCGGGGGTCACCATTAAACAGGTGTATAAGGTGGCGAAGCCGCACATTTGGAAAATAACTTTAGAGTTTGAATTCAGTTGTCAGACGTCGTTAGGCGCTCCAATGTTCATTTTCTAATGCCGTCTTTACGCGACTGTGAATTTGATAATAACCTCGAAGTGTGGCAGCCCCATCCCCCTTTTGTTATGAATATTTTTGTAGCTAAAAATGAAGTCATTCAATTTTATTTAGGCAAGTGAATTGGTATTTTATCACGACTATTTCTAGCTCTGCCCCGAATGGACGGAGCTAGAAATGGAGTCATTAAATTTCCTTAAAGTGAGTGAGTGAGTATTGCTAATTTAACTAACTTTTTTACACTTCCCACCCCTTTGAATCAGACAATTTTTTTTGCAACTCTTCACTCAATGTTTTGAAAGCAATATGTACTAACACCGTATTAAATAACCATTAGTCACTATCAAACAGAGTGTCGAGGTTTAGTGAGTGGGTAATCCCAGTCCCACTTCCTGGACATATATTTTATTACCGCACCGAGGTGAAGCGGAGGTGAAGTGTATCCAATACACCTACCTTAATCACTTCCGGTGAATAAGAATAACCCCGGTGCGTATCTTTTGATCAAAACTAAGATGATGATCCCCTGAGTGTGTCCACACTCAGTAAGAGCCAATCATGGATGGATCGGTGTAATATTGAGATTTAAGCCGAGTGGATTGCTTAATAATTGCCAAAGGATCGTCCAAATTAGTTAAACACCGAGATACAAAAATAATTTTTAATGTACATGAGTTTGAAATAAGCAACAGCGTATATAAATATAAATAGAATTAATCTTGCACTGAATAAGTAAGTCTACACAAATGTCGTGGGGATTACTTGAAAATTACTCACTAGGATGCTTGCGTCTTAATAGCACCCGACAGAAAGAATGGAATATTATTATTGAGTTAAACACTGAATTAAGCACTTCTAATACTTGAGGTTATGGGCTCGGGATGGGAATTCTAGTTCGCAAATAAACTGGTGAAGTTAGGGGAGGGGATAATTCAATTAACAATACCTTTGAGTTCATAAGTACGTTTGAGAATGACGGTTGAGATCTTCTTCTGGTGATGATGATCGTACCTAGTCCGACCGTCCGTGGTTACCGAATGAGAAGGTAATCCTAGACCGGTGATATAATGATCCTATGCCGGATCACGAAGGTGAGCCAAACGATGTCTCAAATCGGACTTCTTCCTCGAAGTGCCTGTCCGATTATTTGGCTCCTGGAGTGGGTAGCCAAAAACCGATTACCTAGCTACGTCTAGGGTAATCCGAAGAGGGAGGTTCTGTGTAACCTCATACTCTGAAGGATGGGGGGGGGGGGGTGTGGCTGCGAGAAGTTTGGCACCTACAAGTACCGTGACGGCAACAACCAATTCCCCGAGAAGTTCCTTCCTTGCAGCGGGCGAACGGTTTCCTTTGTGGATCGGGCTCCACACACTCGACGTAGGTCCAAGATCTTCTGCTCGAATTCAGGGAGAAGTTTTCCTTTTATTTCCCTCCCAAGCAGAAATCGAGAGAGAGCACCGAATTCTCATAAAATCCGTATCGCCGTGCGAAAGACCCATTTCATCTGTGGGCAGACTATAAGTCTTTCACACCTTCGAGCCACATTGCAGTTTACGATAGCGCGAAAAGGGGCGATAGAGAATTCGAGGTGGCTGGGACATTTAGAAATACGGGAGGGGCACGCAGCTTGTGTCGGAGTATTTCTGCGTACACTTATGTATGCGGTATTTATACTTCTACACAGAGCAAGATGTAAAGTAACAAAGAAAAAATTACTAAAGGCTTAAAAACAATAATAATAAGATTACCTTTAATGGTAAGGATATGTTTGCTTATTTCGACACACTAATCTAAATCATGGTTTAATATTCGTTACCCCGTAAGCAGGTCCGGTGCTTGGAATTGCGGGACTCAATTAGAAATTGGATGATGGAACCCCTATTCTACAAGTCAATTCATGTACATATGCTATATTTCGTGTAGTATACTTGTTTTAACCCCCCCCCCCCCGCAAAAAAATGCTTGATATACTAAATATTGAAAGACAATATAAAATTTTAATCTTTTAATACAAGGTAAGTCAATTGCACACATTGTTTACACACAGGTCTTTTAGAAAAATAATTTTCTGGATATTTTATTTGCAAAGTTTTTCAAAATAATTTCAAAGTTGATTGTTTTAGCAATGCCATTTTCTATGAATATCATCTCCAAATTGTTGAGTCTCTCCTGTAAACTTTTTGACCGTAACAATTTTAATCAGTTTTAGTTTTGAAAAAACTCGCCCGATTCGACCGTTTTAAGTAAATCCTCAAAGCAATTAAAACATTAGGAAATGCTGAAAATCGATTGTTCACTACCAGGTATTCAACAGAGCTTGAGGCTTAATGACACTGGAGGGAAGAAAAGTTTTCAGAGCTTCAAGTTCTTCCTCCACCAGATAGCCATCCACGTCCTTAGTTGTTTCAATAACTACCTCCTCACCAATGCTCTGATTTGTTGTGGTGTCAGTTAATCTTTCACGCCTCCCCCCCCTCCCCCTTAAAGCGCGGGGCCCAATTTGATCAAATTGGTCAAATAGGCTTAAAACCGGCCCTGCCCGTAAAGGGGACGGCGATTTCCTTTCCTGGCCGCCGTGCTGACGGGACTCAGCCCCCCCACCCCCGTCCGGTCCCAGCTTAACCTCTGTTTCTTTCTGACATCCAGTCTTCTTACCCTGCTTCCTCACTTTCCCTACAACCTCTCCCACAAATTTCTCTGGTCGGCCTCTAATTTCACAGGGTAGATTCCGACCAGCTTCCGCTCACCCAACCATCCAGATGGGGGCAGAGGGGCAGAATTGAACACAACCCATCTCTCCCCGTCGGAGAGGGCCACTCTCGCCCAAAGTACTTGTCGTTCACCAATCTTAAAAATACGAATCTCCGCCTAATCGCAGGAAAAACCATCGAAGAGGCAGAAACCGAACTCAATCAACTCCCTCCCCCTTATATGTATCAAATCATGAACCCACCCATGTACCACCTACAACTAAATCCTCCATGATCTTGCACGATGATGAACTTATAGATCATCCACCTACCCAGGTGCCTACCTCTATTAAGGGGCGAATGGGCGTGGAAGCTGTTCCTGCCGCGACTAAGCCGCTGGCTGGTTCCCTTCCCTGCAATTTATCACTGCCAAACGTCGCCCCCGACAGTGAATCCTTCAGTCCCCTGTGTGCCAATCGTGAGGGAGGTGGAGGTTGTAAGCGCTCTCTACCTTCTCTCTCCTTTGAGTTCCTGCACCGCATCTGGAGCTGGTCTCCACAGTGTATATGCAGCCAAGAGACGCCAGTCATACCCTAAGCCCTTTGGGTTAAGGGTTAGAAAACTCCTTTGAAAGCTCGGTATAGCTCTTGGGCCGGTTTCGCCCTTTGATCTGCCCAGTACGCCACCTTGGAGGGTACCACCTTTGACTATTTGTCGCCACACCTCTACTTCCAAAGCTTCTACAGAGACAGGAGTATTGCGTTCGGCCTTTTTGGAGCACACTTCGTTTCACGCTGGAACCGTGCCAGTGTATACGGATGGCTCCAAGTCACAAGAGGGGTTAGTTTCCATGCCGTGTGCCCTCTGTTTGAAGTCAGCGGGGCTCTACCGCTGTGTCTATATTCACGGCCGAGCTGGTTGCAATACACCGCTCGGTACGGGAGATAACGCGAGGTGGCCGGTTTGGAGACCGGATTGTGATTTATAGCGACTCACAAAGCTCCCTGAGTGCTCTCGGGGCATTGCAATCTCTGAATCCCCTGGTTCGCGATATCCGTGACGCCATGGTTTTAGCGATCCGGGCGGATGTGAAGATCATCTTCTGCTGGGTTCCTGAACGTGTAGGAATTGCGGGGAGTGAGGACGCCAAAGAGTCCGCGAGGACTGGGCGACCAGACCAGCATTTTGCTCTTCCTCACACATATTGCATGGCAGGAATATGGGCTGCCCTCCGGGTGGCTTGGCAAAGAAGATGGGAGACGGTCGAGGGGAACTTAAAATTACGTGCCATTGCTCCGCGACTGTTCCCATGGACCTACCCCAATGCTGCGACGGCTTCAGGTTGCTTCCTGTCCTCTCTGAATTGGACACACTCGCGGGACGCACCGCCATTTGATGGAGCGCTCGCCTGCGCCTTATTGCGACGCCTGCTTTGCCCCCCAGACTGTTCGGCATATCCTTGTTGAATGTCCCAGTCTGGGTGATCTTGGCGGACGTTACCTGTTCCGGTACCGGGGCGAGCGGGGTCGCTACCGATTGTCCCTTGTACTCGGGACTGGTTCGTTCACACGGACTTGCGGACTCTGCAACCTTTTGGAGGAGGCTGTCCTCCTCCACTTTATTTGACTGTTTGTTAGGGGTCGCATGCTCCCGCGCCGGAGGAAGGCAGGCAGGCCTACCTGCAACATTTTAGCGCACTTCCTTCTTACCTTTTTGCTTTGTTTTCCTAGTTTTTTTTAGCCTGTGATCTTTTTATCATCGTTATTTACATTATTTGTTTTTAATATTGCCTAGTCGTAGACTATGGTGAGCACGGCGACTTATGCCCAAGTAGGCAGTTGCCAGATGAGCTCCTAAAAAAAAAATTGAGCCTCTGCAACGATAAATGCACCTGACTCGAGGATAACGCCCCACCCTCGCCTGGGGGAATGAGCTCCTCATAAGAAACGTGGCTTTGCGACATCAGATCCTATACCTCGGATAGCCCCTCGGAAAGCACACTATCCCAGAAAATACCTTCACCCGTCGAGAGAAATCTTGTTGACCTCTCGCTTGCTAAACCACATGGAATCGGTACACTAGATCCACCTCACTGTACCGATAACTACAACACTCGGATATCACCATGCTTAAATTAAACCACCGAGACTGCCCCTAACTACTGACCTTTGTCACTCATGTGATCACCTGGCCCACTCATCCCCTTGCCTTATGCTTCTCGTAACACCTAACCGCACCTCCCTGATTACAGATTATGATCTGCCTCCGGGTTGTACAGCTGCCAATCTAACATCCTACAACCCGACATCGTCCTCTACCGAATCTTACCCGACTACCAAGAAAACTACCCACTAATCGCCACCAAACCCTTTAACCCACGCTCGTGATGTACCCACAGATAATGTACTTCCCCTCCCTGAGCATACCTGGACCAAAACGGATGAACCATACTCCTGGCCCTTGGCCTAACTCAACCTTTAACGTTCCAACATCTGAAAACGTCTGACCTGGAATATCCGCGGACTCCGGGCTAATTATGCCTCGCTGCAGGCCCTCTTAAAATAGTTTTTGCCTGAAGTGATTTGCCTCAATGAAACAAAGCTCCTAGACCCCTCTTCTTCAGAGTATTTGACTATCTGTGTGGAAGTGATTATTACCCTGTACTCCTAGACCTACTCTCCCTTTTCCTCCATCTCCCAAGATCGTATTGACCCTACCAGAAAACTGATTGAGAAGCTTTTGTAACGTCATTATCTTTCATAACTGTGTCTGATGAAATAACAGACGGTACATCCCGCTTAAAGTTTGTGGCACTTTTTCAGCAACTGCCCCACAAACATGTTCCACTCCGCAACGTTCGACTTGAACCATCGGTTGCGTGGTGGAATAGAGTGTAGCACCGCTAAGCGCGAACGAAATAGGCTCCATCCTACCTTTTGAGATAATCCCCGCATGTCTTCTTACATTTACTATAAAAGACAATGTGGCCTCTCTCGTCGGATATTCCGCGACGCAAATCGTCACTCATAGATTAAATACACATCACCCATCTCAACCTGCACCCTTCTAGCCAAGGTCTGGTGAAGAATACATAAAATCCGCGGTTCCTCAAGACACTTCCACTTCCAGATCCTCCACCATAATGTCAACCTAGTCAGGGCTCCGCAGGACGTTGCACAGCTAATTGCGAACATGCTCAGCTCAATCTCCCATGGATCCCTCCCCCCTGAATTCAACCGACATAAAACACTAGTAGAATCGCAACCATTAATGTTTGAAACGTCCAGAAATCTGTGCTACAACGAACCCTTTTCGATGAAAGAACTCCAGGAGGCACTCTCGTCGTGTGAGAACTCCACCCCTTCAGATTACTTGATATCATACACTCATCCAACATGCCCAAGTAGATGCCCTACAGTGCCTCTTAATTCTTAATGATATTTTCCTTTCCGGAACTTTTCCCCAAGAATGGCACAACATCACTATCCTTCCTTTCCTCAAACCAGGAAAAGACCATTCCAATCCAACAAATTATCTGTCAATTACCCTTAACCCGTGCCTATGCAAGTTGCTCTAGTGCATGGTGAACGCCTCTTGAAGAACAGGAGTTTCTCTCCACGTCCCAATTTAGGTTTCATCCAAATCGCTCCACACTGGACCCTCTTACTCTCCTTGACCAAGATATTGGCCTTGCTTTCTCTAGAAGAAACTTCGTCACTGCAATCTTCTTCGACTTAGAAAAGGCATATGATACCGTCTGGCGGCGCTTGATTCTACAACAGCTATACGACATGAGACTCCGTAGATCCTTGGCATTGTTTATATGTAACTTCCTGAAAGACCGCTGTTTTTGTGTCTATCTTCGGGGCGCTCAATCTTCGAAGCTCATACAATATGAGGGGTCCCCCAAGGAAGCCGGCTTAACACTACTCTTTTTATAATTGAGATCAATTCCTTCTCAAAACATATCTTACCGCCTGTGCGCTGCTCCCTTTATGTGGACGATATTGCTATCTGGGTAACGAGCCCGTCCACTGCGATTACCACCACCCTACTCTAGCGAGTCGTCTATTCAATAGTGGCTCATGCTTCATCGACCGGATTCACCATCTCTCCATAAAACAACGGCCCTTAATTTTTACCCGACGCAAATTGATTCCTAAGATAAGCCTTAATATTTCTTGATCGCCGATAATATTTACCACCCATGCTAAATTCCTAGGTCTTATATTCGACCAGCATATGACATGGGCGATATCATATTGAAGACCTTATAAGAAACTGCTCCCCCATACTTGCCCTTATGGCCTCTTTATCGAAGCTACACTGGGGAGCTGATCGTCACACCCTCCTCGAGATCCACAGATCACTTCTGCTGCCAAAGCTTTATTACGGCTGCCACCTGTATGGCTCAGCTTCCAAAATCATGATGAATAAACTGAACTCGCTACATCACAGATGCTTCCGCCTTACTATAGGAGCATTTAAGTCTTTCCCTGTGATCTCTCTCTATGCTGAAACGGGATCCCCTTCCCTCTTCTCTCGTCTCGCCGTGATGAATTTTGCTTCCGATTCTACAGCAGATCCCTCGTTATGCGGTCTAAACTCGCTCGAATTGAATTCTCTGCTCCACGACCCCTCCACCAGAGATTCGCCCTCGTACCTTCTATTCATACACCCCTCGTAGAGCACAACCTTTAGAAAAACTCGAGCTTAGATACCTCTCCGTTGCTCTGGAAAGACCACCTACGCTACCTCCGTGGACTCGCAGGATTGCTAAGTTTTGCGAACCTTTCCTGCGAGGGCCTTGTTCCAAGAGCACTCAGACACACATCACGGTGAAACACTCATTTATGCCGACGGATCGAAAACTGATGCAGGGACTGGAAGCGCCGCGGTCCTTCCCTCTTACACCTTACGCTCCACCCTACCCACTACAGCATATGTCTTCTCAGTAGAACTCTTAGCCATCAAAATAGCCGTACACGCCCTCGGTCTCAATTCCACAGGGTTGTATACCATGTTTTTTCAGACTCTATGGGCGCGCTAACCTCCCTTCAGCGATTCTTGCCTCGCCACCCTGTAGCCATAGAGATACTAGAAACTATACACCTCTTGACCGGACGTTCTTACTCCATATTGTTCTGTTGGCTGCCCGGACACTCCAATATCCAGGGAAATGAAACAGCCGACCTATAAGTTAAGAAGTGCGCCCTCCCCACTGTACTGCCCATACCTAAATCGCCCCTCTTTCACCCAAACTACATCCCTCTCATCCGTAAACTGGTGAGAGAAGAATGGGAACGATATTGGAACTCATATAGACACCCTCACCTACTCCAACAAAGGAAAAATGTTTTCCCGTGGCCATCTTCCTCCTCCTTCACCAGACGGCATGAAGTTATGCTGTGCCGCCTGCGAATCGGCCACTGTCGCCTCACTCACATACACAATGGCTAGTGGGGAACCACCATCTTGCCACACGTGTTATTCTCGCATTTCAGTGCAACACATCTTACTCACCTGCCCGCGATACTCTGCCCATCGAAAGAAGTACTTCGGTCCTCTCCCCACCTTTTCCTTTATTCTCGGAGATTCTGCCCATGTTATGCCCAACTTAATAGGATTCCCGGAAGATGCTGCCCTTTAATCCAAAATCTAATACTCTAAGTTACCTCCCTACTGCCCTATATTTTAATCATATTTTACTCTTCTTAGTTTTATCCGACCATGTCCGTTCCTATTTTTACATGAAGGACTCTACCTAATTGTATGTTAGTGCTCTTTTATTTTGTTTTTAATCTTTTAACTGCACTGTTATGTCCACATTATTTGACTATTTTTGTCTCTTGTTTTTAATACCAACGTAAGCCAGATGAGCCAATAGGGCAAAAAGGGCTATAAATCCTTAAAATTAAATTAATTTTGTTATTGTTGGTCTCTTCGCATCCTCGATGTTCTTAATACTTGAGCGGCATTTTTTTTTAATTGTCATCAATGTTGAAAATGCCGATTCACACAAATAAGTGGTAACGAATGGCAGAAGGGCTGCTATCGATAACTCTGCCAGTATTGAAAATTATGCTTTAATACCAAGCCAAAAAGTGTTCAAGTTTTTTTGTTGGAAATTCAAGTTTGAGATTTGAATTAGACGAAAGTTCTGCAAATTCTTGATTAGCTTTTTTAAGAGAAATGTTTCATCTTCTCCATTTCCAAGAAATGTTTTTTTTTTAACCTAATCTAATTGATCATTGCCCAATTCCAGTAGAAAATATTTACGGAAATTGTCTTCTAAGCACACCAAATGATCAATTATATTCTTCTCAATTAAATTAAAGCTAAACATTATCGTTGAAAGGCTATGTATGATGAATGATTTTTTTTCAAAGATCAAAGCACTTCAAGATAGGAAAAGAATGGGTATATCATAGTAGGAGAGGGTATAGGTAGAAAAAAGTGTTATTTTAGTAAAAGAGTATGTACGCCAGTACGTCTGGCAATTTCTTCCAGTGAGCCTTTATTCTTTGTCAATGTTACGTTTTAATTATTTTTATTTTTCCACTACGAATCTTTTTATTTATTTGTTTTTGTTAATTTTAAATTAATTTTCTGAAATTGTCTTTATCAATTTTATCCATTACGTATTTTTTTTTCTCAGATTAATTCATATGTGCATATATATTGACATATGCATATGTATATTCTTTATATTGATTGTCCTGTTTTTGAAATTATGTTTTGACATTGTGTACTTATCTATATATCGGTTAAACATCCTCCTGCGCAAGCAGTTGGCTACAGCAGTTGGCTGCTGTAATGGAGTTTGAAATCTGGTTTTCTAATATCTTGCAGTTTTCTATCTGGGACGTATGAATAATTTTTCCTCCATATTACTTTTACTCTCTCGTGTAGGGTCACGTTTATTGGCTGAACGAATTTCTGCGAGATTGTGCAATATTCTTGATGAAATGTTGTCCCATCGAGTGACATTCGAAATAAGTAACAACTCTTGGTTCTGTACCACTTGTCTTCTTTAGTTGAGTTTTACTTGCTAGGTGTATGGGAATAACAGGGTAGAGTAGAATAGGTCTTACCAAAGCCATGTACAATTTTCTTTTATTTCTTGAAAAGAGTGCCTTGAATCGGTATAGGTAGCATAAATTCCCCTTGGCCTTCATAAATATCTCTTTAATATTAACTTCGAATCCTCTTGTGATTTTTAATCTGACGACACGACCGTCTTGAGATTATGGGTAGTATTCTCTCCGTACCCGTACATCTGCAGTTTTTCTTCGTCCAATTGGTAAGACTTTGAACTTTCTGCATTTGTTAGTATTTAGTTTCTCTTTTCATAGTTGTTAAGGTCAGTAATTTCACCAACCATCCTGTTTGCTATGTCCATTAGGTTACGGTAATTACTGGTGATCACCTGTGTGATATCGTCTACAAGCTAAACATAGTGGGCGAAATCGTGGGTAGGGAGAGGGAGGTCACCTGTGTAGATTGTGTACATAGTTGGGCTCAAACAGCCCCCTTGGGCTACACCAGGTATCATGGTAAAAGGCTGCCCTTCGTAATCATTGATCTATAATATTGCCTCGCTGTCTTCTATGTAATTACAGAGGAGTTTGGTTATATTTTTCTCCATTCCCAGATCAATTATTTTATTTTTTTAGGCGTCCATACCTTCTCGAAAGCTGACTTGACGTCTCTAAGTACGACATTCACGTTATTATTTTCAGCCTTTGCAATAGCAATATGCTCAGTAATCAAGGCCAGGGCTGTTTATGTGCCCAGATTACTGCGGAAACCATGTTGCTGTGCGCTATATTGGTTGTCTGCATCTGGATAGCTCCTTAGTCTGCCATTTAGCATTTTTTTCAAACAGCTTCCCTATAAATTCGAAGAGGGATATAGGCCTGTAGCTGCTTATTTCTGTTTGGGGCTTCCCTGGTTTTAGGAGAAAGATTATCTTTGCCATTTTAACAGGTCTGGAAAATATCCAACGTTTAAACAGGCATTGAAGAGGTTGAATAGTGCCTCGTTGACATTCATAGGAGCGTTTATCAAGTGCTTTAGTGATGCCTGGAATACCTGGGGCTTTCTGTTTGAAACTTTTCAAGGCTGCCGCAAATTCCTCGTGTGTAAACGGCGTACCTTCTTCCCGTGTCTGTCGAGAGCCGTCTACATAGTGAAATGGTGTTAATGCTGGTCAGACTTCCTCTAACTTTGCCAAAACTTCATCTTCATAATCTGTGTCAAAATCGTCATTTTCTTCCTCTGCGATGTTTAATTACTTTTCCCAGTGTTCTTCCTAATGCTGTTCCATTATTTAGTCGTGTTTGATCTTTCCCCCGTCTATTGTGATGGTAATGCCGGTCTTGGATTGGAAGGTTCCATTCAGCCTCTTTATCTGGCTCCATAACTTTTGGGGGTCGTCTTCCATGTCCATTCTTTCTATTATATCGTCCCAGATCATTTTTGCTTTCTCACTAATTAGATGTTTTAACTCCAAATGAAGATTCCGAAGTTCCTGGTATCTATCTGCCATATTCCCGAGTGTGTTTATCTCCATGATTTACGCTTCCAGCCTATCTTTTCTCTGCATGATGTTATCGTTCCACCGTGGTGCCAGGAGATTCATTTAATTCCACCCTGGGAATGGCTACTCTGTCTGCTTCCGTTATCCTGGACATTGTGTTCAAAATGTCCATCGGGATCTTCGAGTGTGGAGCCGTCCTGGTGTACCACGCAATAGACCTGGAGGATTCATTTATTCTTTGATTCCTATTTTTCTTTAAAATGGCTGAAGAGGCCCAGATGTGACCGGCACTGTTTCTTGCACGTGCCGCAGATGGTGCCAGGGGAAAGTTGTTGCCGCAGCGCTGGGTTGGCAGCTTTCGCATGACTATGCTTTCGTCGCTGCTGTTCGTTGTCACGCTGGATGGTTTCGAACCTCGCCAACTAGGGCGATCCCCCGCGGAGAACCCCGTAAGGGGTGCGGCGATTTGCCCTCCTGCCGCCGTGCTGACGGGACTCAGCACCCCGTCCGACCCCAGCATAGCCTCTTCTTCTTCCTTCAAAACACTTGTTGCCTAGCTTTTCATACAACCTCTCCCACAACTTTCTCTGGTCAGCCTCTAATTTCACAGGGTAGATGCTGACCTTCCTCTCAGTCAACCGTCCCGCATCGGGGCTGAGGGGGTGGGGGACAATGTTCCCTAACCCCTGAGCTCCGGTCTGGGATGGCTGGTTTTTAACAACCTGCTTCATCCCCACCCATACCTTCCTCACATCCCTTTTCCTCTCCTCTTCACAATCTATATATTTTTTACGCCGTGTTAAAGGTGAAGCCGCCATGCCGATGGACTGCCAGGCCACCAGGCGGGAGGGGTGGTCCCAAATGGCGGCGCCTGGCTCTGCCGGGCTTGTAAGCACCTCTCGCAGTGCGGGATACTGCGAGAGGTGTGCGCGATTGCATCCCGTGTAAAAAAAGAGGGTCACCATGCCCAATGATGAAGATAAAAAAAAACTCAACCCCCATCTTCCCCTGAAACATCGACGGAGCCGCCCTCGGGCAGCTCCAGCAAAAAAATGTAGGTCCCCCCCCCCTGTGCTTGCACAGGGGACCCTCCATATTTCTCTAACCGGAGAAGAGGCTTACTCCCCTCCTTCGCCTACGGGTGCAGGGGACTCCCCCTCACCCCCTTCTCTGGAGGTGCTTTCGGGCACCTCCCTTTTTCCAGCGGCAGTCCCCTCTTTTCTTTCCAAGGGGACTGCCAAGAAAGCCAGCAGGCATCCCTTAGCCAGCCGCTCCCCATCGAAGCGGCTCGGTAGCGCAAACCCCCTTAGGGGGGAGAGGGAAGCCAGGCCCCTTCGGTCGCTTCCCTCAAAACACCTGCTGGCAAGAATCTTAAACCTTGCTGGGGTCAAGGCCTGTGCCTCCCCACAAAAGACTGGTGAAGCTGCCAAGGGGACCTGCGATGTCCTGGGAGGGGATGGCCAACTGAAGGCCCCTCCTGTAATAGACATGGTCCTTGAGGAAACCCAGCCTCAGAGGGTAGGGCCTTCCATGGGGGGGAATCCGGGCTCGGTGCTAAGCACTGAATCTGAATCCGCCCCTATGCAAGGTCCTCCTCAAACGGCTGGGGCCTCCGAGGCAGCACAAGGAGGGAAGGGATCTCCTCTGACCGGTGCCCCTGCGACCAGCAGGACCTTTTCCATTTCGGAGAAGGACCTGGCTGAGGCCGCTCCATCTGGCCTAGGGGCTTCTGTCAGCGGAGGAGAGAAGCGGGTTCATTCCCCGCCCTCCTCTCCTAAAAAAAAGAAAAAGACAAGAAAGACTAAGAAGACTCGGGGGCTGTGGGGACGGATGGGTCTGCTGCCACTTTGGCAAGCGACCAAGCCAAGACCGGCACATCCGGCCCCTCTGCCCCCCCGGGTACGGAGCTCCTGACTATGACAAAGACGAAAAGTGCACAGGGCGGAGCCTCGATGACATCAGGGCCCCTCATTCAGAAGTTACCTGGCGTTTTCGAGCCCGCTGGCTTCAAACGCTTCCTCGTTATTCGCTCCACTGATGGTACCATGTTGTCCAAGGGCAACATGATCCATCAGAGGAGAGGATTAGCTAGTGCAATTGGTAGAGAGCCGAAGGTGACCCATTTCTCGGACGGGAGCCTTCTGGCGAATGCGGCGAATCCCACCGAGGCCTGTTGGTCGATGCTGGGGAGATGCCACTCGCTCTGTGCCGCGTGCAGTGCATCACTCGCCTGTACGCGCGAGCCCGGCGCCTCCCTCAGTCGCCAACAGCTCTCACTGCATCCGCAGCTCCCCGTAAGGGGCGCGGCGATTTGCCATCCTGGCCGCCGTGCTGACGGGATCCAGCGCTCCGTCCGGCCCCAGCTTAGCCTCTCTTCCTTCCTTCAAAACACTTGTTTCCTCTCTTTTCACACAACCTCTCCCACAACTTTCTCTGGTCAGCCTCTAATTTCACAGGGTAGAAGCTGACCTTCTTCTCAGCCAATCGTCCCGGATCGGGGCTGAGGGGGTGGGGGACAATGTCCCCTAACCCCTGAGCTCTGGTCTGGGGTGGTTGGCTTTTAACAACCTGCTTCATCCCCACCCATACCTTCCTCACATCCCTTTTCCTCTCGTCTTCAAAATCTATCCGTTTTACGCCGTGTTCAAGGTGGAGCCGCCATGCCGATGGACTGCCAGAACACCAGGCGGGAGGGGTGGTCCCAAATGGCGGCGCCGGCTCTGCCGGGCTTGTAAGCACCTCTCGCAGTGCGGGCTATTGCGAGAGGTGTGCGCTATTGCATCCCGTGTTAAAAAAAGGGTCACCATGCCCAATGATGAAGATCAAACAAAAAAAACCCAGCCCCCAACTTCCCCAAGAACAACGGAGCCGCCCTCGGGCAGCTCCAGCAAAAAAATGGAGGTCCCCATCCCTGTGCTTGCGCAGGGGACCCTCCATATTTCTCTAACCTGAGAGGAGGCTTACTCCTCTCCTTCTCCTACGGGTGCAGGGGACTCCCCCTCACCCCCTTCTCTGGAGGTGCTTTCGGCCACCTCCCTTTTCCCAGCGGCAGTCCCCTCTTTTCTTTCCAAGGGGACTGCGAAGAAAGCCAGCAGGCAGCCTTTAGCCAGCCGCTCCCCATCGAATCGGCTCGGTAGGGCAAACCCCCTTAGGGGGGAGAGGGAAGCCAGGCCCCTTCGGTCGCTTCCCTCAAAAGACCTGCTGGCAAGAATTTTAAACCTTGCCGGGGTTAAGGCTTGTGCCTCCCCACAAATGACTCTTGACGCTGCCAAGGGGACCTGCGATGTCCTGGGAGGGGATGGCCAACTGGAGGCCCCTCCTGTGATAGACATGGTCCTTGAGGAAGCCCAGCCTCAGACGGTAGGGCCTTCCATAGGGGGGAATTCGGGCTCGGCGCCAAAAACCGAACCCGAATCCGCCCCTATGCAAGGTCCTCCTCAAATGGCTGAGGGCTCCGAGGCAGTAAAAGGAGGGGAGGGATCTCCTCCGACAGGTGCCCCTACGACAACCAGGACCTTCTCCATTTCGGAGAGGGACCTGGCTGAGGCCGCTCCATCTGGCCTGGGGGCTTCTGCCGGCGGGGGTGAGAAGCGGGTTCATTCCCCGCCCTCCTCTCCAAAAAAGAAAAGGACTAAAAGGACTAAAAAGACGAAAAAGACTCGGGGCTCCTCTCCATCCGCGGGGGCTGCGGGGACGGATGGGTCTGCTGCCACTTTGGTAGGCGACCAAGCTAAGATCAGCACATCCGGCCCCTCTACCCCCTCGTGTGCGGAGCCCCTGACCAAGACTAACACCAAGAGTGCACAGGGCGGAGCCTCGATGACATCGGGGCCCCTGATTCAGAGGTTCCCTGGCGTTTTCGAGCCCGCTGGCTTCAAACGCTTCCTCGTTATTCGCTCCACTGATAGCACCATGTTGTCGAAGGGCAACATGATCCATCAGAGGAGAGGATTAGCTAGTGCAATTGGTAGAGAGCCGAAGGTGACCCGTTTCTCGGACGGCAGCCTTCTGGCGAATGCGGCGAATCCCGCCGAGGTGGCCAAGATAAGTGCTCTTCGGACACTTCATGGCACCCCGGTGAGTGTGACGCCGGTGAGTAGTTTATGCGAGGGAACTCGTTGACTACTCCATTGAGGACATCACCCTAGAGCTGGCCGACCATGGGGCGGTCAAGGTCGAACGTGTGATGAGAAAACAGGGAGGGGCTTCGAGACCCACCCCTACACTCTTCGTCACGTTCGACTGTGACAAGCTCCCTGAGTCGGTGCGTGCTGGTTGGTACCGCTACCGCGTGAAGGCATTCGTGCCACTGCCGCGACGGTGCTATTACTGTCACCGCTTCGGCCATACGAATCACTCATGTAGACGTGCAAAGTCGGGGTCACCCGAAGTCTGTGTAAATTGCTCCAAGGTCGCACACGATAATTCCAAATCGTGTGTGGCCAAGTGTGTCAATTGCGGAGAGCCGCAATTGACACACCCTGCTTCTTCGAAGCAATGTGGTGCATATCTCCTGGAGAAAGAAATCCTGGCCGTTCAGGCCCAGGATAGACTCTCATTCCGCGAGGCTAAGGACTTGGTCCTGGCGCGCCCGGCCCTGCCTGGGACGTCATATGCCTCAGTAGTTAGAAAGGCACCCTCTGCTCCTGGCCCATCCAGGCCAACGAGCACGGTTGTTTCCGCGCCCATTCGGAGCCCTTCTGCGGGCTCTACCCAACCCGGGCGCTCCCATGGTAAAGCTGGCGGCAAAAATGGTTCATACCCAGCCCCGGCTAAAACCAGGGCTCCCCCCTCTTCCCCCAGCGTGACCGTTTCCCGCAAGGCGAAACGGCCATGCGCCTCCACCGATTCGTTAGACTCACAGGAGGCAACACCCCTGAAGATGGTCGCTAGGCCATCTTCGGGGGTTCCTAAAGCTGTCCCCCGAAAGGAGGACAGCAACAAAGAAGCTTCGGCTCCTTCGCCCACGCCCCGAGGTGGAGCGAGTGGCTCGGAGACGGTGCGCCCGCCTAAGGTTTCGAGGCGGAGGGAGGAAAAGACTCGCATGGTGAGCCCAACCTCCCCCAATAAGTCCTCGAAGGCGACAGCGCCTCCAGCGCTTTGTCCGGCCAACAGCGCCCGGGGAGCGTACGGCCATTCCCGTGAGGGTCTTCAGTTCGAGGAGTGCCCCCGCGTCTCCTCCGAGCTAGGCCTGGAGGGCATATTCCTTCAATGGAATTGCCGTGGACTCCGGGCCAACTGGGAGGAGCTGCGGAGGCTCGTCTCGTCCCGTTCCCCATTAACTGTTTTTCTGCAGGAGACCATGCTAGGCGCGTGCCCCCTGCCCGCCCTCCCGGGGTACAAGGGTCTTGCGACCCCACCACCGCGGGATGGCCGAGCTGGGGGATGCGCGGTTTACACCCGGCATGATGTCTCCGTTCTTCCTTTCTCTTTAGATACCTCCTTTCAGGCAGTGGCTGTGCAGCTGCACCTGTAAGTTGACTTCGACGCGGGGGACTTACGCCGCGTCGTGGCACGGTTGCCGAGGCCCTATCTCTTGCTTGGAGATCTGAACGGCAGGCATCCTCTCTGGGGAGATTACTCCATAAATCCCAGGGGACAAGTCCTTGCCGATCTGATCGAAGAGCTTGAGATGGGTGTCCTAAACGTGGATGAGTTTACGCATCACTGTCCGAGAACCGCTTCATTTTCTTGCCTTGACCTATCTTTGTGCTCTTCGGATGCACAGCCTGATTTTGATTGGGGGGTGGTCCATGACCTCCATGGTAGTGATCACTTTCCCATTCAAATATCATTTTCAGGGTAACTGCCTCCTGAGAGGCCACCTCGGTGGTGCTTGGCGCGGGCGCTGTGGCCTGCATTTCAGGAAATGACTGAATTCTCTATCTCAGTCGAGGAGTTTAGGTCGGTGGATGAGGCCGTTGACTTCTTCTCCGGCAACCTCATCGCCGTGGGCCTGACTACTATTCCTAGGACGTCTGGCCGTTTTGCTCGCCGACCACTCCCATGGTGGTCGGCCGAGTGTGAGACGTCCCTCAAACAGAAGCGTTATGCCTACATGCGATATAAGCGCCGCCCGAACGATTTCACTGTCGCTGAATTTCGTTGGGCTAGGGCTAGGTCCCCGTATATTTCGAAGCACGCCCGCCGCTCTTCTTGGCGGGCATACGTGTCTTCACTTAACGGGAAGACCCCTTTAGCTGAGGTGTGGAAGCGAGTCAAAAGGATTCGGGGCAAGTTCTCGCAGGACCCCCCTCCCGTTCTCCAGGAGAATGGGACCGCAATCTCGGACCCCGCGTCCGTGGCGGAATCCTTCGCGACCGCTTTTTCTGCATTCTCTAGCCGTGATGCTGCTCCGCCAGCATTCAATGCACGTCGTGATGTCGCGGAAGGCCGCCGGCTGGACTTTACCCCTAGAGGCGGAGAACCCTTCAACGACAAGTTTACTGTAAGCGAGTTGCATTCCGCTCTCGCTTCGTGCGCGGACACCGCCCATGGTCCGGACGATGTCCCGTACGCCATGCTTCGACACCTAGGTGGGCGAGGCATGGCCTTTCTGTTAGATCTGTTCAACAGGATCTGGGTGGAAGGTCTTCTCCCAGACTCCTGGCGAATCGCTACTGTGCTTGCCTTTCGCAAACCGGGGAGAGATCACTCTACTCCGACCGGTTTCCGCCCAATCTCTCTAACCTCTTGCGTGTGCAAGTTGATGGAGAAATTGGTAAATGTTAGATTAGCCTTTTTCCTGGACAGCGGAGGCCATCTGTCTTCCGCAAGTTCCACTCCACGTCGGATGCTCTGCTCCGACTGGAAAATGCCGTCTGCGAGGCTTTCCTTCGTAGACAGCACTACGCCACGGTGTTTTTCGATCTGGAGAAGGCCTATGATACCGCATGGCAATACGGTATCATGGAGACTCTCCACACGATGGGGGCGAGGGGACGCCTCCCAATTTTTATATCTGAATTTTTGCGAGATCGTCGATTCCGCGTACGGGTGGGGGGAGCCCTCTCCGGCCCAAAGAAGCAGGAAGAGAGTGTTCCGCAGGGAAGTGTCCTCAGTGTCACACTCTTTGCCCTGAGCATCAACTGCATCACCTCGGTGCTGCCGGAAGATGTTCTCGCTACGCTCTACGTGGACGACCTTTCGATCTCTTTTGGCGCGGCCCAGATGCCAACTCTGGAGCGTCGACTCCAACAGGCATTGAACCGCGTCTCTCGCTATGCCGAAGCGCACAGGTTTCGGTTTTCTTTGGCCAAGACTAAGGTGGTGCACTTCTGCCGCCATCCACGGCTTCACCCCGACCCAGATTTGTTTCTTAATGGGGTGCGCCTGGATGTGGTTGAGTCGCACCGTTTCCTTGGTCTTGTATTCGACCGACGCCTCACCTGGGAGGCTCATATTCGCAGCCTTAGGGTCTCTTGTACCCGCGCCATGGACATTCTCCGTTCCGTGACGTTCAGCGCTTGGGGCGCTGATAGGGCTACTGCCTTACTTTTTTATCGATCCTTTGTCCGTTCGAAGCTCGACTACGGATGCGAGTTTTATGCATCCGCAGCCGAGCGTTTATTGCGGAAGGTGGATTCGATCCACCACACCGGCCTTCGCCTTGCGACCGGTGCCTTCCGCACTTCTCCCATTGAGAGCCTATTGGTCGATGCTGGGGAGATGCCACTCGCTCTGCGCCGCGTGCAGTGTATCCCTCGACTGTACGCGCGAGTCCGGCGCCTTCCTCAGTCGCCAACAGCTCTCACTGCATCCGCAGCTGATCTCGATGGTGCCTATGCCGTCGAGAGACGCCAGTCATACCCTAAGCCCTTTGGGTTTAGGGCCAGGAAACTCCTTCGAGAGGTAGATATCGCTCTCGGGCCGGTGGCGCCTCTGGTTTTGCCCAGGACGCCACCCTGGAGGGTACCACATTTGGCTATTTGTCGCCACGCCTCTGCTCCCAAAGCTTGTACTGCGCCGGGAGTATTGCGTTCGACCTTTTTGGAGCACACATCGTGTCACGCTGGAACCGTTCCACTGTATACGTAAGGCTCCAAGTCTAAGAGAGAGTCGGCTTCCATGCTGTATCCCCTCTGTTTGAAGTCAGCGGGGCTCTACCAGGCGCTGCGTCTGTCTTCACGGCCGAGCTGGTGGCAATACACTACTCGGTACGGGAGATTACGCGACGTGCCCGGTTCGGAGACCGGATTGTGATCTATAGCGACTCACAAAGCGCCCTGAGTGCTCTCGGGGCATTGGAATCTCCGCATCCCCTGGTTCGCGATATCCGTGACGCCACGGTTTTGGCGAGCCGGGCAGATGTCGAGATTATCTTCTGCTGGGTTCCTGGACATGTAGGAATTGCGGGGAATGAGCGCGCCGATGAGGGTGCCAAAGAGTCCGCGAGGACTCTGCGACCGGACCAGCGTTTTGCTCTTCCTCACACCGACTACATGGCAGGAATACGGGCAGCTCTTCGGACTGCTTGGCAAAGAAGATGGGAGACGGTCGAAGGGAACTTAAAGTTGCGTGCCATTGCGCCGCGACTGTTCCCATGGACCTATTCCTCAATGCCGCGGCGGCTTCAGGTTGCTTTCTGTCGTCTTCGAATCGGACACACTCGTGTGACGCATCGCTACTTGATGGAGCGCTCGCATGCGCCCTATTGCAACGACTGCGTCGTCCCCCAGACTGTTCGGCATATTCTTGTCGAATGTCCCAGTCTGGGTGATCTTCGCGCACGATACCTGTCTCGGTACCGGGATGGGCGGGGTCGCTACCGCCTGTCCCTTGTACTCGAGACGAGTGCGTGCACCATGACTGGTGGACTTATTGACTTTTGGGGGGAGGCCGGCCTTCTCCCTTTCATTTAACCCGGTTTTATTGTTGTTGTTTTTGTTATCGTTTTTGTTATTGCTTTGTTATTGTTATTTTTTTTTATTGTTGTTTCCTGTTGAATTTTTTTGAAGTAGCCTAGAACTAGGCTGTTTGTTTACGGCAACTTATGCCTAAGTCGGCATTCGCCAGATAGCCCCTTAATCAAAAAAAAAAAAATGCATCCACAGCTGATCTCGATGGTGCCTATGCCGCCGAGAGACGCCAGGTATCGCGCACGATACCTGTCCCGGTACCGGGATGGGTGGGGTCGCTACCGCCTGTCCCTTGTACTCGGGACGAGTGCGTGCACTTTGACTGGTGGACTTGTTGACTTTTGGGGGGAGGCCGGCCTTCTCCCTTTCATTTAACCAGGTTTAATTGTTGTTTTTGTTATTGCTTTGTTATTGTTATTTCTTTTTATTGTTGTTTTCTGTTCAATTTTTTAAAGTAGCCTAGAACTAGGCTGTTTGTTTACGGCAACTTATGCCTAAGTCGGCATTCGCCAGATAGCCCCTTAATCAAAAAAAAAAAAAGGCATCCGCAGCTGATCTCGATGGTGCCTATGCCGCCGAGAGACGCCATGTATCGCGCACGATACCTGTCCCGGTACCGGGATGGGTGGGGTCGCTACCGCCTGTCCCTTGTACTCGGGACGAGTGCGTGCACTTTGACTGGTGGACTTGTTGACTTTTGGGGGGAGGCCGGCCTTATCCCTTTCATTTAACCAGGTTTAATTGTTGTTGTTTTTGTTATTGCTTTGTTATTGTTATTTCTTTTTATTGTTGTTTTCTGTTCAATTTTTTAAAGTAGCCTAGAACTAGGCTGTTTGTTTACGGCGACTTATGCCTAAGTCGGCAGTCGCCAGATAGTCCCTTATATAAAAAATAAAAAAATCCGCCTATCTATTTGATGGCTTATTAAGAAGGCCTCGATGCTGGTGGACTCTGCCTCTTCTAGAACGCTGATGTTTGTTCTTCGTTCCTCCCATGAAATGTGTAGGATTCTTCAGAGATATCTTTGGTGGAACTGCTCGAGTAACTTCCCATGACGCCGATATGTGGTCCATATTTCGCCACTGTATAGTAGTACCGTGAGGACCACATCATTGTATACTATGAGCTTTGTCTTTGTTCTCAGGCTGCGATTGTCGAAAACCCTTGACTTTAGTTTGTGGAAGGATGCTTCAGCGTTGTGGAGGCGATGATCCACTTCCTTGTCGTTGTTTGCCTTTGCTGAAGGTGACTACCAAGGTACTGGAGGTGTTCCACATATTCAAGTTGCTCTCCTTCCACGGTAATTGGAGGAGGGTTGTACGGCTTTGCTGGTCTCGGCTGGAATACGGTTTTAGTTTTCTGCATATTCATCTTCAGATGAATCTTTCTGTAAGCGTTGTTAAATGCACTCACAGCTGTTTGCATCTCGTCGACAGGGTGTATGATGATCGTGCAGTCGACGGCATACTGGAGTTCAGATTCGCTTAGTTATCCGACCTTGGCTCTGTCTTTCAGGCACTGCAGGTTGAATAGTCCTCCATTCAGTCGATAACATAGCTCCACCGCAGGTGGTAGGTCTCTTTGAGCTAGGTGGACAGCCACATATCTGTTAAACAGGCTTGATGCGATCACACAACCATTCTTAAAACCTGTCAGGATGTTAAAATCTTTTGTACATGAAAACATTTTTAAAGAGCCATTTTCCACTTTTTCTTTCCAAATGATTATTTTTTTCAGGAAGGTTTGAATTTTAGATTTCATTGTAAAGATATTCTTGTTTTCCTGTTCGAAAGACATTAAGTTCGTTGAGTTTCTGAAAAAAATCTGAAAAATAAATAATTTGCACAGCCAATTTTGGATTGTGAAAAAAAAATTAACTAAATCCGACAGAAAAAGATTACTTCAATTTTTAACACCAATAGCCGTCTGCAGTCAGTGTACTGAAATTGGATTCCATTTCATTAAAAAAGCAACTGTTAGGTACAAGACCTTTAATAATGTTGATAACTTTTACCGTATATTTAAGTACCGTATACAGATCTGTAGAAATTTTCTTAGCTACTAACGCCTCTCAATGAATCCTAGCAATATTGAAAGTACTAGGTTCATTGCTTGCATGTTTAAATTGAAATAAAAATATTCTTACTCACATTGCTGGTGCTCCGTCGGTACATACTCCAACACAGTTATTTCATTCCAGCCCTACCTCCTTGAAAAATTAAACTAACTACAGAACTAGGACCAGCAAATAATACCCTATGGTCCAGTCAAGGCCAGTCCGAATTAATAGGGTCTATACCACCTCAACCTTAGGAGTGCATTCCATGCACTTAGTAGGGCTATATCAATCAGGTACACACTTACGAGTATCTACGCCTGTACTTTCAAAACATACATTTTCTATACCTATTCAATGATCTACAACTATACTTTCATATATTAAAATTTCTATCGACGTACACACATGTCTTCGAATGTACCTATTACTGAGCATTTCTAATATGCAAACGACTCACACTTAAATAGCTGATAGTAACGAACTCTTTTCTCCCGCAGACAGCGTTTGCTAGTTTTGAAAACAAAAGGTAAAGTTCCTCCAATGACCTTGCTAAATGAGACTTCACCCGCTAGATGGCAGATTTGAAATCTCCTTAATAACCATATGTCCCATGGTCATATCAATCATTTCATGGCTCTGAATGGGTACAATTGAACTTTACTCCTTTTGAAAAAAAAGGCACCTTGACCTGGCGCTTTGTCGTAGGTAAAAAAAAATATGGCCGTATGCTAAAATACAAAATGTGTCACTTCACAATTGTGTTACTGGTGCACACCACATGTGACTTACACAAAATTTTCGTATGCTTAAAGCTGAGAATTGTGTCGCGTGACACTTCTACAATTGTGTAGTCCACAATTGTGACATGCGGCGAAGTTGGTAGTACTGTTCGTGATTTGTTTAAATTTTTGTTCAGTTCCACGTGATCCCTCAGCATTGTCATGGAAATGGATAAAAAGGGGGCCCAAGTTCATGTTACGACTCAAGAAGAGAGCAGGAGTTGTTGGTTGAATTATATGAAGCCAGAAAAGACATCCTGGGGGATAAAAAGACCCAATTTTCCATGAAGGGAAAAATAAAAAAGGCAGAGGCTTGGCGGTCCATTGAAAAGGAATACAATCTTGCTGCACTTGGACCACATAAGAATATTGTCAACTGAAGAGGATGTGGCAACACATGAAAGGTGAGGTGAATCGCTCGATTAACAGTCCTTATTCAGTCTGAACCTCATGATGAACTCTTGATCAGGCAGTTCAAACAAGTTCATACAATCCACAATTTTTCTGCGTGGAGGCCTCCTCATCAAGAACTCCAGGTCACGAAGCTCTCGGATCGCGCGAATTTCAGGGAACATATTAACATATTGCTGTAATAAAAATCGTATGTAGTATGGAGCAACAAACTGCAAATAAGTTTTTATAGCATATATATATATATATATATATATATATATATATATATATATATATATATATATATATATATATATATATATATATATATATATATATATATATATATATATATATATGAAAAAACTCACAAAGTGGCACGTGAGGAAAGCAATAATATAAAAATTAACCCACAGGAAAATGAAAAGATGAATCCAAGCGCTTTCGAACTATATTTGCAAATATAGTTAGAAAGTGCTTGGATTCATCTTTTTCATTTTCCTGTGGGTTAATTTTCATATTGTTGCTTTCCTCACCTGCCACTTTGTGAGTTAATTTCATATATATATATATATATATATATATATATATATATATATATATATATATATATATATATATATATATATATATATATATATATTGGTTAGGGCTTCTCCTATGGAGCTTCAATTTAATTTGAAGGAAAAACGAAAGGATGTATAAAGGAAAATTCATTTATTTTCTTGATACAACGTTTCGGGTGAACTTTTCACCCATTTTCGGGTAGTGAAGTCTTCTCAAGAGATCGGTAGAGCTTGATTCCTTCGGGTCCATAATGTAAGGATAAATATTGGTTAGGGCTTCTCCTATAGAGCTTCAATTTAATTTGAAGGATAAACGAAAGGAAGTATAAAAGGAAATTCATATATATATATATATATATATATATATTTCTATATATATATATATATATATATATATATATATATATATATATATATATATATGCACTCATTTACAAGATGTAACCCACAAACATTAGCTGCTAGGGCTGACAAATATGATTTTAACTGCATATTTTGTTATTGTCCCAAAACTTAACAAAACATAGCCTAACCTAATTAAGCTTTTAACAAAAATAAACGAATGAATCGGTAAAACTATATAAGTAAACAATTATGTACCTATTTACCTAATAAGAAAAGAATGTGAGATGTTTGTCATCTATTCAGCGTGGCGGAAGTTGTTGTTGCTGTCTTGTATTTTGATGAGTATATTCACGATGTTTAACGGAAATTTGCGCTATCACTTTTTACCCATAACGGCATTAATTTTTTATTTTGAACCATCCACACACTAACTGAGTCATATATCATTGGAATCAGAATATGTAATGCAACGTGCAACGCAATTATAAAATGTGTAACGCAAAGTGAACAGGGTCGGAGCGATTCACTTTGCTCTCCACATTTCTCCATATTTGCTCCAATAATGTGAACAGCTACGCGGCTAAATTGCGTAGCGCGTCATAAATGTGCAATCCACTTTTCGTTTAAGCATCCTGTTTTGGAGTGGAGGGCAGTTTGTGCTCTACACATTTGTCTAAGCATACGGCCGTTCCAAGTGACAGAAAAGCCAGAAATGAATAAGGAAGGCGCATTTAAAATCATGCTCTATGACTAATAACTGAAATCATTTTAAGGGGGGGAGGCTCGGGCCTTTATGTGTAAAAACTCTGTTCTGATTTTGTACAGTGATATTCCTCCGTGCTCCTACTAGGTTATAATTACATACACGCGAGTAATACTCGTCCAGTCTGTTTCTAAATATATTAAACGACGTACTTTGGACTACTTGTTCGGGAAGACTATTCCATGTTGGAGTGATTTTTACCCCGTAAGGGGCGCGGCGATTTGGCATCCTGGCCGCCGTGCTACGGGATTCAACACCCCGTACGACCCAGCTTAGCCTCTTTTCCTTCCTTCAAAACACTTGTGTTTCCCTCTGGTTTCCTCGCTTTTCATACAACCTCTCGCACAACTTTCTCTGGTCAGCCTCCTATTTCACAGGGTAGATGCTGACCTTCTTCTCAGCCAACCGTCCCGGATCGGGGCTGAGGAGGGGGGGGGACTACGTTCTCTAACCCCTGAGCTCCAGTTTTGGATGGTAGTTTTTTTAACAACCTACTTCATCCTCACCCATACCTTCCTCACATCCCTTTTCCTTTTCTCTATAAATTTTACGCCGTGCCCAAGATGAAGCCGCCATGCTGAAGGGCTACCAGGTCACCAGGCGGGAGGGGTGGTCTTAAATGGCGGCACCTGCCTCTGCCAGGCCCGTACGCACCCGTTGCAGAATGGGCTACTGTGATGGGTGATTAACTATTGAATCCCGTAAGAAAAAGAGGGTCACCATGCCCAATGATGAGTCTAACAAAAAATCCCCTTAATTTTCCCGCATCCACCGTCGGAGCGCCCTCGGGCAGCTCCACAGAAGAAAATGGAGGTCCTCCCCCCCCCCTGTGCTTGATCAGGGAACCCTCCAAATTTCTCTAACCGGAGAGGAGGCTTACTCCTCTCCATCGCCTACGGGTGTAGGGGACTCCCCATCAACCCCCTTCTCTAGAGGTGCTTTCGGGCACCTTCCTGTTCTCAGCCGTAGATCCCCATATTCTTTCCAAGGGAACTGCCAAGAAAGCCAGCAGGCAGCCCATAACCGACCGCTCCCCATTAAAGCGGCTGGGTAGGGCAAACCCCCTTAGGGGGAAGAGGGAAACCAGGCCCCTTCGGTCGCTTCCCTCAAAAGACCTGCTGGCAAGAATACTGAACCTTGCCGGGGTCAAGGCCTGTGCCTCCCCAGACATGATTAATGACGCTGCCAACGGGATCTGCGATGTCCTGGGGGGAAGGGGGCAACTGGAGCCCCCCCCCCTGAGATAAACATGGTCCTTGAGGCAACCCAGCCTCAGACGGTAGGGCTTTCCATAGGAGCGAATCCGGGCGCGGTGCCAAGCACCAAACCCGAATCCGCTCCTATGCAAGGTCATCCTCAAACGGCCCGGATTTCCAAGGCAGTACAAGGAGGGGAGGGATCTCCTCTGACCGGTGCCCTTGTGACTACCAGGACCTCCATCTCGAAGAAGAACCTGGCTGAGGCCGGTCCATCTGGCCTGGGGGCTCCTGCCGGCAGAGAGGAGAAGCGGGTTAATTTCCCGCCCTCCTCTCCTAAAAATAAAAAAAATAGGAAAAAAGACTAAGAAGACTCGGGGCTCCTCTCCATCCGCGGGGGCTGGGGGGACGGATGGGGCTGCTGCCACTTCGGTAAGCGACCAAGCCAAGATCGGCACATCCCGCCCATCTGCCCCCAGGTGCGGAGCTCCTGACTATGACATACGAAAAGAGCGCAGGGCGGAGCCTCGATAACATCGGGTACCCTGATTCAGAGGTTAACTGGCGTTTTCTAACCCGCTGGCTTCAAACGCTTCCTCGTTATTCGCTCCACTGATGGCAGCATGTTGTCGAAGGGCAACATGATCCATCAGAGGAGAGGCTTCGCTAGTGTAATTGGTAGAGAGCCGAAGGTGACCAGTTTGTCGGAAGGGAGCCTTCTTGCGAATGCGGCGAGACCCTCCGAGGCGACCAAGATAAGTGCCCCTCGGACACTTCATGGTACCCCGGTGAGTGTGACGCCGCACTCTACCATGAACTTTGTAAAAGGAGAAGTTTATGCGATTGAACTCGTTGACTACTCCATAGAGGACATCACCTTAGAGCTGGCCACCCATGGGGCGGTCAAGGTCGAACGCGTGATCAGAAAACAGGGAGGTGCCTCGAGATCCACCCCTACACTCTTCGTCACGTTCGACTGTGACAAGCTCCCTGAGTCGGTGCGTGCCGGTTGGTACCGCTACTGCATGAAGGCATTCGTGCCACTGCCTTGGAGGTGCTATTATTGTTACCGCTTCGGCCATACGAATCGTTCATGTAGACGTGCAAAGTCGGAGTCACCCGAAGTATGTGTAAATTGATCCAAGGCCGCACACGATAAGTCCAAATCGTGTGTGGCCAAGTGTGTCAATTGCGGAGAGCCGCACCCCGCTTCTTTGAAGCAATGTGGTGCATATCTCCTTGAGACTGAAATCCTGGCCGTTCAGGCCCAGGATCGACTCTCATTCCGCGAGGCTAAGGACTTGGTCCTGGCGCGCCCGGCTCTGCCTGGGACGTCATATGCCTCAATAGTTAGAAAGGCACCCTCTGCTCCTGGCCCATCCAGGCCAACGAGCACGGTTGTTTCCGCGCCCTATCGGAGCCCTTCTGCGGGCTCTACTCAACCCGGTGGTTCCTAGAAAAGAGGGGTCCCCGGCCTCCAAAGGCACAACGCCCGCCTAAGGTTTCAAGGCGGAGGCAGGAAAAGACTCGCATGGCGAGCCCAACCTCCCCCAATAAGTCCTCGAAAACGACAGCGCCTTCAGCGCTTTGTCCGGCCAATAGCGCACGGGGTTCTGCCCCCGGGAAGCGAACGGCCATTGCCTTGAGGGTCTTCAATTCAAGGAGGGCCCCCGCGTCTCCTCCGAGCTAGGCCTGGAGGGCATATTCCTTTAACTGGGAGGAGCTGTGGAGGCTCGTCTCGTCCCGTTGTCCCTGTCCGCCCTCCTGGGGTAGAAGGGTCTTGCCACCCCACCACCGCGGGATGGCCGAGCTGGGGGATGCGCGGTTTACACCCTGAATGATGTCTCCGTTCTTCCTTTCTCTTTAAAAACCTCCTTTCAGGCAGTGGCTGTGCAGCTGCACCTGGATAGGAGGTATACTATCATTTGTGCGTACATTCCACCGTCAGCTGACTTCGATGCGGGGGACTTCCGCCGCGTCGTGGCACGGTTGACGGGTTCTTTTCTCTTGCTTGGAGATCTGAACGGTAGGCATCCTCTCTGGGAAGATTACTCGATAAATCCCAGGGGACAAGTCCTTGCTGATCTGATCGAAGAGCTTGAGATAGGTCTCCTAAATGTGGATGAGTTTACGCATCACTGCCCGAGAACCGCTTCATTCTCTTGCCTTGAACAATCCTTGTGCTCTTCGGATGCACAGCCTGATTTTGATTGGGGGGTGGTCGATGACCTACATGGTCGTGATGACTTTTCCATTCAAATATCATTTTCAGGGCAACTGCCGCCTGAGAGCCCACCTCGGTGGTGCTTGGCGCGGGCGCTGTGGCCTGTATTTCAGGAAATGACTGAATTTTCTATCTCAGTCGAGGAGTTTAGGTCGGTAGATGAGGCCGTTGAGTTCTTCTCCGGCAACCTCATCGCCGAGGGCCTGACTACTATTCCTAGGACGTCTGGGCGTTTTGCACGCTGACCACTCCCATGGTGGTCGGCCGAGTGTAATACGGCCCTTAAACAGAAGCATTGTGCCTACATGCGCTATAAGCGCCGCCCGAACGATTTCACTGTCGCTGAATTTCGTTGGGCTAAGGCTAGGTTCCGATATATTTCGAAGCACGCCCGCCGCTCTTCTTGGCGGGCATACGTGTCTTCACTTAATGCGAAGACCCCTTTAGCTGAGGTGTGGAAGCGAGTCAAAAGGATTCGGGGCAAGTTCTCGCAGGACCCTCCTCCCGTTCTCCAGGAGAATGGGACCGCAATCTCGGACCCCGCGTCCGTGGCGGAATCCTTCGCGACCTCTTTTTCCGCATTCTCTAGCCGGGATGCTGCTCCGCCAGCATTCAATGCACGTCGTGATGTCGCGGAAGCGCTGGACTTTTCCTCCAGATGCGGAGAACCCTTCAACGACAGGTTTACTGGGAGTGAGTTGCGCTCCGCTCTCGCTTCGTGCGCGGACACCGCCCATGGTCCGGACGATGTCCCGTACGCCATGCTTCGACACCTGGGTGAGCGAGGCATGGCATTTCTGTTAGATCTGTTCAACAGGATCTGGGTGGAAGGTCTTCTCCCAGACTCCTGGCGAATTGCTACTGTGCTCGCCTTTCGCAAACCGCGGAGAGATCCTTCTACTCCGACCGGTTTCTGCCCAATCTCTCTAACCTCTTGTGTGTGCAAGTTGATGGAGAATTTGTTAAATGTTAGACTAGCCTTTTTCCCGGACAGCGGAGGCTATCTGTCTTCTGCACAGTGCGGCTTCCCCAAGTTCCACTCCAGGTCGGATGCTCTGCTCCGACTGGAAAATGCCGTCTGCAATGCTTTCCTTCGTAGGCAGCACTACGCCACGGTGTTTTTCGATCTGGAGAAGGCCTATGATACCGCATGGCCATAGGCTATCATGGAGACTCTCCACACGATGGGGGCGAGGGGACGCCTCCTAATGTTTATATCTGAATTTTTGCGAGATCATTGATTCCGCGTACGGGTGGGGGGGGGGGAGAGCCCTCTCCGGCCCAAAGGAGCAGGAAGAGGGTGTCCCACAGGAAGTGTCCTCAGTGTCGCACTCTTTGCCCTGAGCATCAACAGCATCACCTCGGTGCTGCCGAAAGATGTTCTCGCTACGCTCTACGTGGACGACCTTTCGATCTCTTTTGGCGCGTCTCAGATGCCAACTCTGCAGCGTCGACTCCAACAGGCATTGGACCGCGTCTCTCGCTATGCCGAAGCGCACAGGTTTCGGTTTTCTTTGGCCAAGACTAAGATGGTGCACTTTTTCCGCCATCCATCGCTTTACCTTGATATGGACCTGTTTCTAAATTGGGTTTGCCAGGTAGTGGATTCGCACCGTTTCCTTGGTCTTGTATTCGACCGACGCCTCACCTGGAAGGCTCATATTCGCAGCCTTAGGGTCTTTTGTACCTGCACCATGGACTATCTTCGTTCCATGACGTTCAGCACCTTTGGGCTGATAAGGTCACTGCCTTACTTTCTTATCAATCCTTTGTTCGTTCGAAACTTGACTAAAGCTGCGATTTTAATTCATTCACATCCGAGCGTGTAATGCGAAAGGTAGACTCCACCAGTGCCTCCCGCACGTCCCCAAATGAGAGCCTACTTGTCGATGCTGGGGAGCTGCCACTCGCTCTGCGCCGTGCACAATGCGCAATTCGCCTTTTCGCGCGTGCCCGGCGTCTCCTCAGTCGCCAACAGCTCTTACTGTATCCGCAGCCGATCTCGACGGTGCTTATACCGCCGAGAGACGCCATTCATACTCTAAGCTCTTTTGACGAAATGCCTCCAAGAGCTCGGTGTAGCTCTTGAGCCGATGGCGCCCTTGTTCTGCCTAGGACGCCACCCTGGAAGGTATCACCTTTGACTATTCGTCGCCACGTCTCTCTCCCAAAGCTTCTATAACGCCGAGAATATTGTGCTCGCCTTTTTGGGAGCACACTTCATGTCACGCTGGAACCGTGCCATTATTTACAGATGCTCCAAGTCTCAGGAGTATCCCCTCTGTTTAAATCAGCGGGGCTCCGCCAGGTGCTGCCTCTGTCTTCACCGCCCAGCTGGTTGTATTACACCACTCGGTAATGGAGATAACGGTTCGAAGAATGGGTTGTGCTCTTTAGAGACTCACAAAGCGCCCTGAGTGCTCTCGGGGCATTGGAATCTCCTAATCCCGCGGTTCGCGCTATCCGTGACGCCTCGGTTCCCGCTTGCCGGCCGTATGTGGAGATTATCTTCTGCTGGGTTCCTGGACATGTAGGAAATGCGCGGAATGAGCGCGCCAAAGAGTACGCGAAGACTGTGTGACCAGACCAGCGCTTCGCTCTTCCTCAGACCTATTACATGGCATGAGGGCTGCATAGTAAAGAAGATTGCAGACGGCCGAACGGTACTTAAAGTTGCGTGCCATTACGCTGCGGCTGCTCCCATGGACCCCCTGCCCCTCCCAGTGCCACAACGACTTCAGGTTGCTTTCTGTCGCCTCCGAATTTGTCACTCGGGGAAGCACCGCCATTTTATGGATCGCCGATCGCTCGTATGTACCTTATTGCGACGAGTTCGTTGTCCCCTAGACTGTTTGGCACATTCTTGTTGAATGTCCCAGTCTTCGCGCACGTTACTTGGAAATTCAGTTTACTTCAATTGCTTGAAAGACCCCTTCCCCACTTGTAAAGTTAGCGTAAGTACAATAATGGGAGATATCAGGTTTCCGTCCTGTAGCAAATTAGCGTTTCTAGGCTATCGCGAGGTTAAGGTTAGGTTAAGCTTAAGCTGTGGCGTTCGAGGCTCGTAGCATGAGCACAGGCTGTAGTGAAACCAATTTAGGCCGAAACGGGCTTAATTTATCTCGTTTTTTTTTTTTAAATAAGTTTGACTCTCAAATTTTTCCATTTGGCACTGGCGCGTTTTTCTAGCCCCCTCCTTTAAAAATTGGCACCTTTTTAGCCATTTTTAAGCTTTATCGATAAATTGATTTTTATTAGCCGATGACCTGTAATAAATATGAGAGAACCCATTGTAATTAAGAATAAAACTAATCCCTGTAATAAATATGAGACATACTCATTATAATTAAGAATAAAATTCAGTCCGTATTCGTCAAGACATGTTCAAACCAACCTATACATAACAATTCAATCCAACGTGCCACTTCTACTGATAGATCTCCCATTCTTGACTCTTGAGATTGTCACTTGTTAGAATGGTAACCAAGATTGACAAGAAGAGCACAGCGCCCAAATGCCTTATGTAGGCTATAGCGCAAAAATTGGTATTTTCGTGAAAAATGTGACCCTGTGAAACTAATGATGATTTAAACCAGCTGATTAATTCATTATGTCCTGGTACTTAAATAGATGAAAGATCTAATTTTGAAGAACATTTAATCCTTATTTTGGCTACAAGTTTGAAAATAACATAAATAGAATTGGTGAAGTGAAAGAAATGGTATTCGTTCACGTTGCAAACGTTTTGTGAGTGCTTATCTGCCATTTGTGTTCGCGTCTCATCGATAATTATAGCATTCTGAAAAGTATGTCAGAACTAAGCATTAAGTCATGCGTGAATCCAATAAAGAAAGATATTGTTCCTTTTGCAAAACTTTTCCTATTTTATTCTATGATTTTGACCAAAATAGATTTTCAATGGAGAAAATTACATACAGTTCCTTGAAAAATACTAACAGCTAATGAACCAAGCGCTGTGGAATTCTGGGATGAAGTTTAAAGTTACAAAGATTCTGCTGAAGAAAATCTTTTTGAAGATATATCAAAATTTGCTTTAATGATTCTTTCACTTCCCGCTGATAGCCCGCCAATGTTGAGCGGGGGCTATCAGCCAAGTGGACCTAATCAAAACCAAACTGAGAAACAAAATGAGTTTCACATAGAATAGTATTCTCACAATGAACTATGGAGTAAAAAGGCATATAAAATATTGCTACCAATGTGATCTTCCATTAAATGTAAAAAAAAAAATTGTAACTCTTCAAAGCTATTCAACGGAAGACGTTAACGTGTTTTCTGCTTTGGAACTTGGATTTGAAGATATTGATGATGCAATTAGTTATTAAATACTATTAATAATGGTAAGTAAAATAAATAGTAAAATAAGTATTATATGTTATTATATAATTTGGCCCCTTTTTTAACCACTGTTAGCCCGTTTTTTCGATACCAGTTGGCAACACTGATTACGGCTTGTCAATCAGTCGCGTCGATAGATAACTCAATAGATGGTGTCTCATTCATTCATTATTCCTTTCGGATCAAGTGTAGAATCCCCCCTCCCCAGATGTGCTTGGGATGGAGATTGTACAATTAAGTGTTGCTGGGGTGGATATTCCACAGTTGATCATGGCTGGACTGCCCAGGTTTCCAGCCTAAAACTTTACGGTTTTTAGATCTTTTGTCCAGCGAAAATCATCACCCAATGCTGGAAAATGTGAAGTGCAGCATTGGGGAATGCAGGAGACGGTATGGCCAGCAACCAGACGTTATTAAGTTAGCAACATTTTTCAAAGCCGCCTCGAACAATAGTTATATTAGTGTGCACTCGTGACTCAATCCAGTCATTAGTCATTCGACTCACTAATAATTATTCTTTCTTTTGTTATTCAGTCATTCCTCAACTCGTTTAATGTTTTCCAGTACAATTAATTTTTTAAAGTTATCCTTTTATTTTTAAGATGACTTCAAAAAGAAAGTGTTACTTTAGTGAAGACTTAGAGAAAGAATAGGTAAATTGAGACGACGATAGCGCTGCCTACTCTAGGCTATTTCCGCCCCCAAATAATCATTTTTAATGTAATTTCGAAATGGGGGCTTCACCCCACATACCCCCACTTACAACTCATAATATTGCTAGATTCGAATTCAATATTGTTAGCTTCGAATTCAAAAGGAGATTGCTAAATGTCATTAGGTCTCTAGTTTTTCTACCGCGTTCCTGGATTTCAGACATATAAGCCTCACCCCTGAATGCTATTTAAACCAATCAAATTTTCTTTAAAATTGATAAATAGGAAATGTCAATATCATATTTTAATTCAGAACAAAAATTCTCTTCTCATGATATATAATGAATGCACTATGATGCGATTCCAATTAACAATGTACCCTCCTTAATTTGCGGGGGGTTTTTTAAATAGAGAAATGTATTTATAACAAATCGCCCACAAAATTCGACGGCGGGCATTTTCCGAAATTTAACCGTATTTTTTTACCACAAATGGAAATGGTGTAAAAATACTTAGAAGAAGCAAGTTTAGTTGATGAGACTAAACTTCCCACTTCCTTTATGGACCCTCTTGTCTAAGACTGTCCTGGCACGACAGCCTGGCCCCCGCAGGGTGGTACCTTCACAACCCTCATAGAGTAAGAGGCGGCATCGTCCACTGGACTGCCAAAATACCCCGTAGACCCCCCGAGGTTTGTCACGTCGATTGGAGCCGGCACGCCCGCTCCCCCTTTCTTCACGATGCGGGTCGGTATTTCGGCTGCAGTGACTTCCGTGACAGGCCATAAGCCCTATGAGTCCCAGGTCAGGATACCCGACACCTTGGGTGGGAGCATTTATAGGGCCCTCCCGATGTGTAAATGGTCTCGGAGGTGACGCCGCCCTAGATGGAGGGTTTTCATTGTGGGCGAATAGGGACTCGGTGCCATATACCGAACCTAAGTCCGCCCTTGTGCCAACCTTTCATCAGGCGTCACGAAACTTGCAGAGGATGGGCGCCCTTTCGCGTCTGGTGCTCCTTTGACGGCCAAGATCTCCATCTCGGAGAAAGATTTGGCCGAGGTTACACCATCCGGACTAGGGGCCCCTTGCAGAGGAACCGTGAAGCAGGTTCACTCCCCGCGCTCTCAAAAGAGGGGGAAAAAATAAGAAGAAATCCAAGAGGACAAGGGAATTTTCCCCTTGCGTGGGCTCCGCGGAAGGACTGGTCTACTGCTGTTTCGGCAAGCCACCTCCCGCAGGGGGGGGAGGGGTATTACATTTATAGCCTGTTACACTTGGTACCTAGATGAGCCGCACGTCCAGCCTGAGTGTAAATTAAGGAAGACATGCCACCGAGTTGACTTGAACTGGGGCCTGGGATATTGTTGGTGGGTCGCCCCTTCGCTGCCTCAGCGTTACTTTTTTTGACTATCCTCTCAACCTTTTTTTTACCTGCTCTTGCCATCAGAATGAAATGTTCTCACCCCGCCTGAGTGTAATTTAGGGAAGCCCTGTCACTGGGTTAAATTAAACTCTTTGACGAAGCTTAGGGAGGTTATTGGTGCACTTCCTCCTCGCTCCATCTCGGCATTCCTTTTTCTCTACACCTATCCCCCTCTAACCTTTGCCCAGGCTTAATTAAGGACCTGACCAGCTACCTCATGCCGTATCAGAAGATGGGCTTTGGAACCTCTATAAACAACGACATTTAACGCTCGCATGTTAAATGCGAGCGTTGGGGCACGAATAATGTGAAGATCGGTTTTGCGCGAATGACCACTTCCCTGCGTGTAAAGATGGGCTGACCACCTGCCTGTGGCAATTCTCGTATCCATAAGACTGTATTGCTTGCCGGGGACGGGCTATACTACCTTGATAACTGCCAGGCCAAAAGTCTCCGGGTCCCCTCTCTGGGTCTGCCACAACATCTCTTCAGATCCTGGCCCTCTTCTCGATGAATATTACATCCAAATAAGGATATCCACTATGCCTTTCTTGCTGCCCAACTGGGAGCTGCGACCTTTGAAGGAGGACCCGCCACTGGATAACCTTTGGTTGGTGTGCGTCACTGTACGAGGTTGGGAACACCATTTTTTAACGCACGCAGGTTTGACCCCTGAAAATC